>CALSCQ010002287.1:0-14431 GCA_943704525.1 Pigoraptor vietnamica | reverse complement strand
CTCCTTTCTCTTCTCACTCTCTTCCCTGTTCTGTCACGCCCGTGTGCGCCAGATGCTCTCTGCTTTGCACCTCCAACATAACATCTCGTCATTTTTTTCGCCAACACGTCCTGACTCTCGTTCGCGCAGGCGCCAGTCGTACTACCAGCACGCAGTCGACAAGGGCGGCGTCCCGCTCACGGCGGTCAGCACGCAGTCGATGGACATTCTCGCGGGGTCGTCGTCGCGCGCCATTCCCGTCGAGAAGCTCAACGAGCGCATTTCACTGCTCCACGCCAACTCGGACATGGGCTTCTCGGAGGAGTACGAGGTGGGTGGTTGGTCAAGTAGGGTGTTGAGGGGTCAGAGGGGGTGGGGGGTGTTGTTGTTGGATCAGCTTAAATTATGGACGCGTCTATCGTATCCCACTAGGGGGGAGAGGGAGAGGGAGAGGGGGAGCCTACTGTGCTGGCATGAACTGCGTATAAATTGGCTAATGTGTCTTTCTGCCGTAGGCGCTCCTGAACGACGGCTTTTCGACGGAGGCTGCGCTTGCGGGCGCAAACAAGAACAAGAACCGCTACGCCAACGTCCTGCCGTGTGAGTAACGTTACAATGCATGGCCTTCGTTACTCCCCCCCCCCCCCCCCCCCCCCCTTTTTTCTCTTCTCTTTATTGTCATGCCAATTGAGTCGAGAGTTTGAGGGACTCGCCGTGCGATTTATTTGGGCTGACCCGTGGTTTTTGCCTACTCTTTCCCACTCTTTTACAGTCGACCACACGCGCGTGAAGCTCACGCCCATTCCCGGCGTCGAGGGCTCGGACTACATCAACGGCAACTTTGTCGATGTGGGTTGCAGTAACGAAACTCTCCCTTTTCTTTCTCTTTTATGGAAGTCCGATGGCCCTCAATGATTCATGCTGATCCGACGTCTCTTGCCCTCTTTCTCTCTCCCCTCCGCAGGGCTACAACAAGCGCAACGCGTACATTGCCACGCAGGGCCCTGTGCCCGACACGTTCGACGACTTCTGGCGCATGATGTGGGAGCAGCGCAGCAACGTCGTCGTGATGGTCACCAACGAGGACGAGAAGGGCAGGGTGCGTCTTTTCCCTATTTTGCGCGTGTTATTGCGTATGGGTGTGTTGGGGTGCGTGCATGCCTGTGTAGCTGTCAGTGTGGGTGCGGGGCTGTTTATGCGGACCCAGGGGCTCTTAATACCTCTCGCGAGGAAGGGGCCATTCTGTTGCGTACACTCGCTCACTCGGCGCGTGTGCTGGAATGCAGATCAAGTGCCACCGCTACTGGCCCGAGCCCGGCAGTGGGACGTACGGCGCCATTGAGGTGACGCTGACGAAGCAGGACACGGAGGAGGATTTCATCATCCGCACGTTCACGATGAAGAACCTCAAGGTGCGTTGCAGCAATCGTTCGCAGAGGCGGGGCGGAGTGCGCGGCCCTGCGTTTCCGTCTATCTCGATTGCTCGCGAGTGCGCCCTTTCGCGCCCTCGGCGTCTTGTTCGCGCTGTGTGTTCGTTCATTGTTGCTCATGCATGCTCGTCGTCGTCCCCGCAGAGCAACGAGACGCGCACGGTGCACCACCTCCAGTTCACCGGATGGCCCGACCACGGCGTGCCTTCGTCGACGCGCACGCTCATTCGGTTTGTGAAGAAGGCCCGCGACTTCCAGCCGCGCGACGGCGGACCAATGGTGGTCCACTGCAGGTGCGGAAAGGGCTCTCGAGTCCACTACTCCTCTGTGCGCGTTCTCGCTGCATGCTGTTGGTACCCCGGTATCTAACACCTTCGCCATCCCGACACTTTCCCACAGTGCTGGTGTCGGTCGCACGGGCACGTTCATTGCGGCGGACGTGCTGATGCAGCGAATGGACAACGAGCACGTCGTCGACGTGTTCAACCTCGTGAACCAGCTCCGGCGGCAGCGCATGTACATGGTCCAGACAGAGGTGCGTCTGCGGCTTCTAGCTCCTGTGTTGCTAACTGTCGATTCGGCCGCGATGAGAGACGCACCCACCCCACACTCACAACATTCGCTACTGTCTGGCCGGTATCTCTGACCGCTTTTCGTGTTTTGTGCCCGCAGGACCAGTACATCTTCGTCTACAGCACACTTGCCGACGCCGCGCGCGACGACTGAGGGGCTTTCAAGTGGTGAGTGTTGGTGTGTGTGTGTCGTACATGAGACGCGGGTTTTGTACTCCAGTGTCCACCACTCACTCCCGTTTGGCATCGCTCTCGCAGTCGGCCCTTTGCTGCATTGTTCGCACTCGATCGCACGCGCGTGTTGCCGCGTGCGTGCTCGTTTTTTCGGAACTTGTTTTGCCTTTTGCGTGCGTTGCATGGCTCGTGCCTGCACTGCGCCTGCTGTAAAAGCACTTTGCCGGAAATTGGCGGGAAGGCTAACCCCGTCCCCATACTGAAATTTGGGTTGTAGGCGATAGTTAGGCCATAGTGAATCAAAGCAAGACAGTTCGGTTACACCACATGCTTGACGCGAAGCACGCAGACACACACAACTGTTATCATACCCTCGTCCCCATCTTGCATGTCCTTCAGCGGAAAGCAGAGCCTGCCCTTATCTCACTGCGCCACACTGCCTGTGACTGCGCTCGGTCATCCATTTGGGCCAACTGCAGCACACTCGCACACCTCGGCGCTGTTCGTCCTCTTTTGACACCCATCCACTTGAGAGGACAGGTGAGGAGACCCAAACTGACGCTCCACTCTGCATCCCTGCACTGCGCTGAAGTGCTGGAGCGTATTCCTACCTCGCCTCAGTCTCATCCCACTGGCATGTCCTCCGATGTTCACGTGCGCTCCTCGGTTGTAGGGCCATGGACGGTAGGGTCCACACTTTATCGGTATGAAAGGAGCGCGCGCGGCGCCTGTGAGGCGCAAGCGCAAGAAGCGCGACGGATCGTCCTCTCCCCCGCCCTCGCTCCCTTCGAGCACTGGCTTTGGGACAGATGCGCTCGACATTGACGACTTTTCGGACGACGACGCCTTCACCCTGCATCCCGCGCGTCGCGCAGCCCCGGCACGCGCAGACACGCGGCGATTGCCGAAGAATGGCGCCGATGTACCATTAACTGACGGTGCAGGCGACGCTCCCAAGCTGGGCCGCACGTTGTCGTCGGCGTCGCTCTTTTCGACCGCGCGACCGTTCTTTGTGCCCTCTACGGGGCGGTATGTGCCGGATCCGTCGCCTGCGGTGCCCGGCGGCGTCGCTTCGTCCCACGTGGGGACGTCATTAGGGATGTCATTGCAAGAAGCGCCGCCTGAGAGCGTGCTGTGGGCGGACGCCGCGGCGCCGGAGACTGAAGACGACCTCGCCGTGAGCAAGAAGAAGGTGGACGAGCTGAAGGGGTGGCTGTCGGTGGTGTTTGCGGCGCAGGACGCCGGCTTCCGCGGCCCCCATGTGCCTCCCCGCATTTTACTTCTCACGGGCCCACCAGGGTCCGGCAAGACGGCCGCGCTGTCCGTCGCCGCGCGTGTGATGGACTTTGACGTGGTCGAATGGATCAACCCCGTGAGGCCGGCCTTCCGCCCGTCGGAGGCGTGGACGCCCGGGCAGGAGAGCGACTACGTGCCGTTGCTGAAGGAATTCCGCGACTTTCTTCTCCGGTGCGAGCGCTATCCCTCGGTTGCCGTGTCGAGTGCGTCTACGGCGGGACCATCCGCCCCTCCGACGTCGAGTGTCCTTGTGGGCGCACCCGCGCGGGGCAGGAAGGTGATTGTCGTGGAGGACCTTCCCAACGTGCTCCCTGGACCGCAAGCGCGAAGCTTTCAGGACACGATACGCCAAATGGCGCAGACGGGCCGTTATCCCCTTGTGTTTATCGCGTCGGATTGGGGCGAGAGCGACATTAAGCGCCTCTTCCCGCTCGACATGCCCATCGCGCGCATCGCGTTCAATCCGGTGGCGCGCACGTCGCTGGAGAAGGCGCTGCTGCGGGTGGCCACCGCGCACCACGCGGCAAACCCGGCGTCGCACATTATGCCCGACAAGGACACGCTCAAGCGCATGGCGGAGGCCGCGTGCGGAGACGTGCGCGCCGCTGTCAACGCCCTCCAGTTTGCGTGCGTCCGCGACTATGAACGCAGAAAGCACGCGGTCGTAACGGCGGGTGCAGGCAAGGCGGGTGGGAAGGGGAAGGGGAAGTCTCGCAAGGCGAAAGCTGCGGACGCGGGGTGGGTGCGGTGCATCGACGCATATCAATCTCGTGCGTTAATTGTGTTGTATTGGTGGCTCACAATATCTGTTGTTGCTGTTGTGCGCCAGAGAGCCCATTGGGGATGCCGATTACGCGTCGCGCGATGTGTCGATTACACTGTTCCACGCACTCGGCAAGATGCTCTACGCAAAGCGTGGGTTGGATGTCTCATGGCACACCTTGCAGAGAGCCCGCTGGGCTGTCTCGTGTTTCCAGAGCTCGTGTGGTGCCGTGTGACCGTGTTGCTGAGGGATAGTGGATGCAGCGCGTCGTTGTCATCATGAAAACGTGGCTGATGTATTCCTGCATCGGACGTCATATAGGGGACATGGAGGGGCCGACAGACGCCGAGTTGCTCCCGCCGTCCTCGTCTCACCTCGCCAGGCGAAAGCTTCTTGTCGATCCTGAGGTGTGTGTACGTGTGTTTGTGTGCGAGTGACGCGTGTGCTGCATAGGTGCGGTCGATTTTTTTCCCGAAGTTAGCTCCGTTTCCTGCGTATTTCTTATGGCCTCTGCTTGCCTTGTGTGTGGCAGGATGCGATTGCCCGCACGGCCGTCACTGGCGAGACATTCACGTCGTTTCTTCACGAGAATTACCTTGATTTCTTCTCCGACATTGACTCGACACTGATACCCTGCGATGGTTTTAGCGACGCCGACATCCTGTCCTCCGCTTGGAAGGTGTGGCGAGACATTCACGTCGTTTCTCCACGACTTGCTTGGGCGTGTGTGTGCGCGTGCATGTGTGAGAGTGTGTTGTTGCACGCTGTAGTCCGTTTTTCAATTGCACCTTGTTTATGTCGGCGGGTGGACTGATGTTTGCGCTGTTGCAGGAGAGGGACACGCTCTCCCTTTACGCGGCGTCCGTCTCGGCGCGTTCGATCCTCTTCGCATCCGATTCGTCGCAGCCCAAAGGGAAGTGGCGGCCCCTGCGCCGATCGCAGTGGACCGTCGTGGCGCAGCGCGGGAGGGACAATGCAGAGTCGATCGAACAGCTGTTTCATGGTGGCCCCGAGGGCGCCGCCGTCACACCAAGTGGGTCGCCGGGCCCTTGTCTCTTGCGTTAGCTTGATCCATTTCCTTGTGTGCAGATACTTTGCTGCTGGGGCGCTCGTGTCGCTCCACAAAGAATGTTGCGGCATTTAGGCCTAACGCTTGATCGCGTTTTCGCAGTGCACCGTCACGCGGCAGTAGATCTCCGTGTTGAGGTCTTGCCCTACCTAAGGCTCACGCGGACGAGGCTGAACGACTGTGAGTTGTAGTCGGTTGTGGCCTGTCCTGTGTGATTGTGCGTGTTCTTTAGTCTTGTGCGCTGTGCGTCGTACCATCGCTCTTCTCCCACCAATTGTCTCTCTCTCTTATTCCCCCCCTCTGCATGTTGTTACGCAGATCAATCGAGATTCCTGGGATCCTTCCTGCCGTACGCGCGCGACGGCCGCTTTGGCGGACCGCTCGACATTCTCGACGAGGACGGCAAGGTCGAAGACGAAGTCGCCCCTTCCCTCTCTGCTGTCGTGAGGGAGACGTCGGAAGTGCAGCAGTTGCAAGCGGACACGTCGTCAGCACCACTGACGCAGCCACCGCTTGTGTCTCCGCCCAGCGACGCTGCCGGCGCAAACGTCGACGGTGAGGACGACGAGTTTGGCGATGGGGCGGGCGACGATTTCGATGATCCCGCGCTGCTCGCGGCAGCGTTGCTTGCGGACGATGAGCTGGAGCGCCTTGCGGCGGCCGCGGACGGACCCTCGAGTGGCGACGGGCAGTCGCACGCATACGCCGTGGATGACGACATTGAGGAGTTCTAACGACTCTATTGCTCTGGGGTGTACGTTGTTTGGGTGGCTGTGCGTGCGTGCGTGTGAATCGGATTGCGTATCGGTGTGTACATACATTTCCGTCTGTTGATGGCACACAGCCGATCGTTCGAAGTGACACAGCGGGTGGCTTGGATGCAACACCCGATACTACGAAGCGCAGCTTTCTAATTCGTCGCGAAGAGACACAACTCGCGCTCTTTCACACCCTGTTCATGTGAGGTAGTGGACCGTGGCCCACATGATAACGCACGTGATGACCATCCCCCCAATCAGAATCCACTTGTCCTGCGCGCCCCTTCGCTCGATAAATCGCATCACGGTGTTCGAAAGGCCGAGCGTGTTCGCAATGTCGAGAAGCCGTCGGCGCGCGCCCTGCACACGGAGGGAGAGTGTACAATGGCCCTTAGTCCAGGTCGTACCGGGGTTTAAGGCGTATGGCAGAGCATAGAAGTGAAGCAAAGGGTGCATGTGGTTACGTGAATATCGCGCGTTACACGTCTCAACGCGACAGCCACTAATCGTACGACGCGACCCCCCCCCCCCCCCCCCCCCCCCCCCCCCCCCCCCCCCCCCCCCCCCCCCCCTCCGCGAACAGCGCATCGCACGCACCTTCAGCGTCGATTTTTGCCTGTGCAGGCCCTCGAGGATGCTGGACCCCGCGCCCAGCAGCGAGTCCATCCCCGCATCGGCACGCCGAAGGGAGCTGTTCTCTTTAATCGCGTGGTCGATCATAATGGTCGTCTCTGCGTCCTCCTGCGAACCCAAGAGACGTCGGATCAACTCCAATTCACGGGCGTTGACAACGACTCCGCTGGGTTCCGTACAGGAGAAGGGAGGTAGATGCGTGTGCGCGCGACGCTTCGAACGTGCACTTTAAAAACTCATGGTCACAATGCAGCTGTCGTGATTAAGGCCCACTCACATTTGGTTTGAATCGTCTGTGGAGCAATTCCTCGCGCTCTTGGGCCTCCCTTTCCTGTAGTGCGCAAAGCACACGTGAGCAACCCCAGATACACAAACACCCAGAGCCATGCACGCGGCCACACAGCCCTCACAGCACACGAAGCATGCGTGCACAGGAGATGCAGTAGTGCGCTAACAGCATCAACGCGAGCAACATTTACAATGACTGCCAACGTGGACACAATCAATGTAATAAGCAGATTGGCGGAACTACGGCTGCGTGCTGCAGACGCACACCCACCCGTGCGGTCTTCTTGTTGTTGAAATGTGCGAAGGCGTCCTGCAGACTACGAATGTCCGACTGAAGCTGATTGATGCGCCTGCACACAGTGGCTCTGTGAGCCGTCTGCTCGGAGACACAAATACAGCTCACGCGAACACTGCCACATGCAACACGCGAACAGACGCCCGCACACGCACACACACACACACACACACACACACGCATACACACACACACACACGCATATACACACACACACACGCATACACACACACACACACACGCATATACACACACGCACCACACACACGCGCACACACACATACACACACACACACATACACACACGCACAAGCACACACACACACACACGCATACACACACACATACACACATATACACACACAGCGCTCAACACCCACGTCTTTGCGACATGTCGCCGTGATGCCGGCTCACGAAAAAGCATTCCTTCGCACGCGCGCACGTCCGCAGCGAGCTTCTCAAGTGAACTTGCCACGCCGGCTGCGGCCATGCCCACGTCAACACCCAGACACCAACAATTCGCAACAGTTTCACTGTGCAAGCAGAACTTCGGTGCGACGCAGCAGCACACATTGGCGCACACACCGACAAACAGCCGTTGTGGGGTCCAGCCCCTACGACTGCCGCCCCTTTGTGAGTGTGCCAATGCCGTGCGTCTGTGATTGCGTGCGCACAGGTCATGTCACGCAAGCAGACGCAGCCAACCTTCAATGTCGCTTCCGCTAATCCGGCCCGTGTCCAGCGCTTCAATGCGGTGCTGCAGCTCGACCGAGAGCAGGTGCGCCTGCTGTAGGGCCGCGTCCATGGCGACGACAGGGGCGCGGGCGCCAACAACACTCTGACGCTAAAGGGTCTATATTTTGTGTGTGTGTGTGTGTGTGTGTGTGTGTGTGAATGCGGGAAAGGGAGTCCCGTTTCATAGCGGTACTGTGAGTTGCGTGCCCCTGTCACTGTGACGACCCCGGATGCACACTGTGTTACTCCTTCGTATGCACCCTGCAATTCTGATAGCTAGCCATAGTCACGGCTGGGTGCACTTTAGAACCCATAAGCGGTGCCGCTTACGTTCCGTCCACGCAGATCCCCGCACACCCCTCAGCACCCGCTTCACCCTTTCAGAAGACACCACACAAACTCCCAGCGCTCGCTCTCTGTCACCGGATGAAGCGCTCCTGGCCGTCTTCGAGAGCGACTGTGCAGCGGGCGTGAGTGCGTGGGCCTGCGTTTGCACGGGACCACGCCTGGCCTGTTGCCGAAATCCGCGACTCAGTACAAGTTGTACACCGTTTCAAATGGAAGTGGAAGACATCGTGTTCATGTTGTGGGCGCTCGAACACTGTCGCTGCGACCGCACAATAGTCGTGCAACGCAAGTGAGGCGATCGCGTGCTGACTGATGTTACAGGCCGGCCTCGTGCGCTGCTCCTATCTCTTCGGCGGCGCATGATGGTTAGTCTGATGCAGGGATAGCCCTGATTAGGGGTACTCACGGAGTACCCTACGGAGTACCCCTGGCCCTGATCGGGTGACGTTGTGCCGTGCGCGACGGAGGTTCTCCTGTGCCGGCTACTGAAATGATACTGAGTTATCAATGTAAGCGCTTCACAAATATGGTCCATTAGTCTGTAACCATGCATTGCCGCCCATTTTGTTATGAGGAGGAGGGGAAGGGGGATGGGGAGGGAGGGCGCATGCGCCGGTGCGTTGACGCCGGCCTTTCTGCGTTGGATGAGGCTATCGGAACTGAAACTTAAAGGTTGTAAAGGTAAAGGTTAGGGTTACAGATAAACGGAGCCGGGGCAATTTATTGCAGTCCACAAATTTGAATAAACTCCGTACTCGCTTCAGATTAATCTTCCCGACGTGTTACCCTTGCGTCATCACATTTCTTCGGGACAGCATGGAAAGCAAAGTCCTGGCTAAGTCAGCTGTATGTGCAGCTTTGCCATCTACCTTCACATCCACGCACGCGCACCAGACAGTGCGTCTGCTTGCGGAAGACAGTGTGCGGTGTTTGTTGTGTCCATTTGTTTCCTGTGCTGGCAGATTGCTTGACCCGTGTTACACGATAATTCCTTTCGGCCTTTAATTGTCGTTCACGAATTTCTCTGTGGCCTTCGCTCTCGTGAATTGTCTAATATTTTGGTGTGTCGTCTCTCTTACACTTAATGTGGGCGATGCAGCCCTAAATCTGTTTAGTGGATGTATCGTTCCTCTGCATGCACGTGTTAAGTATCTGCCCTACGTCTGCTGGGCCCACTCGTGTCCGCGTGTCACCGTCTGAGACGATAATAAGCATTGGAAGATGTTTTTCGACGGCTCGTTCAAGTCCAAGCGGACAGTGAGCCTCGGCGGCGCAAGCTCAAAGGCCGTGTCCAAGGCAGCGCTCGTCGAGGACAAGCGCGCCGCACGCGTGGCGCGCGAACAGGACGTCCGCCGACAGAAAGCTGCGCTGAGGATTCAGGTGGATTCATGCGCGCCTTTAGAGTGTCACGTCCTGTTTGCATGGCTTTATGCTTCATGCAAGTGGGAAGGCAAAGCAGCTGTTAACACCGTGTAACATGCGGTTGTTTGCGTCTCTAGGCATTTTATCGATCGCGCAAGGAAGCGAGGCACGTGCGCGACGAATTTCGCACGCAGTGGGACGGAATTGCGACCCTCTTTCCGTCGTCGGACTTTTTTCTGAAGTCGGCTACGGAGCTTCATGTTGCAATGCGACACATCGCCTCTTTCGCCAGCGCGACTCGTGTGGATGATGTGCAACGCCTTGCCGTGTTTGCGGCTGTCGTCGTTCGCTCGGTGAAACGGCCAGGTGAGTTACGTGTTTGGAGTTGTTCGCAAAACGCCGCATCTTTCAACGGGGGGTCCTCAGAGTGACTCAATTGTTGTTGTTTTCTGCAGATTTCCACGGTTTCGGAGGGGGCGATCTCTCTGCTTTTTCCGTCGCTTTGAGACGGTTCCTCGCTCTTTGCGTGGACGCCGCGCGCGTTGTTCTACGCAGGTACGTGCGAATCCGCTGCTGGGTGGCTATGTGCGGGCATCTGTTGATTCTAGCGTTTTGGCGCAATGCAGCGGTGGCGACGGCAACATTGCAGAGCCGCTTCTTGGGCCTGTGGTGGAACTGACAAGCGAGCGGTTTTGGGCGCGTAACGGTCCGTCCTTCGCGCCGCAGCAAACGTGGGTAACGTTTTGCCCGTTCGCATTTGTTTGTCGGCTACAAGTGTGAGAATAGCGCCCACTGACGTGCATGGTTTTTCTAAATTGCGCAGCCATTACCATGAGGCCATCCTTGCGCACGTGGTCTCCGCTGGCCTGTTCGAGACGCTCGGTCTCCTCCTGTCCAGGGTTAGTGTCGCACTGTCCCAGTCGCTTCTCACATTGTTGCTTCACTTGCACGCGAGTGCTGCTCGCATGCGCTGCGCTCTTTCTCAATACGGACATTGTCGAATTTCAGGTGCAATCGGCCACGGGAACGGCAAGCGCCCTGACCGCCGTGGAGCTTGCGCTGCGCCTTCTCGATCGGCGCGATCCCGATTCCCTCGCGAGTTTCGTTCTCAACGTCATTGGACTTCCGTCCCTCGGCTCGCTTCCTCCCGCCGCCCTCGACCACCTGCGCAGTCACGTGCCCGTGTCCGAGATGCTTGCAGCGCTCGATGGGCGTGTCCCGCCTACCTTTTCGCAGAAGGGCTCGGCGCAGGGCGTGGCGCTGTTGGGCAACCTCGCAGCTATCGTTCGCGATGTGACGGAACTTGTGTCGCCCGGAAGCTGCGCGTCGGCTGCGCGCGTTTTTCGGGGCCTCTCGCGGTCATTGCCGAGGGATGCGCTGCGTCGCGCTGGGCAATTGTCACCCGACGACGCCGACGAGGACTTGGACGATCCAATGGATGGCAGCACCGGCTCCTATGAGAGCATCGATCGGGACGGGTGGGCACGAGCCGTCTCGATCGCATCCCCTCGGTTGCTGCGCGTGCTTTGGCAAAACGTGGACTCGTCGCCCCTTCCGTCGAACGCCGACGTGTCCGCCGTGGCAGCACTCTTCGTGACGGTCATGACGGCCTTCCCTTCGGCGCGCGAGGACGTTCTTAATGTCGTCGCCTTCAACACGCGCATGATGCGACACCTGTGGCGCTCGGCCGTCGAAAGCGGCGCACTCGAGTCTCTCGGAAAGGGTCGTCGGGATGCTCTGTCCGTACAGGGTGCGGCGCTTGTCACGCTTTTCAGCGCAGCGTACGCTCACCAGCTCAAGACAGTCGACGACTCGGAGCTGTTCGCGGAGGGCGGACGGGGCGCACTCTTTTCGAAGGACGAGCTTGTGGTCGTCGTGGATGCGCTCCTGCAAGTCGCCGTCACACTGTTCCTCGTCAGCAATCCCGACGACGCCGACGATCTCGCCGCGGACGATTGCGAGCTGCTGCTAGCTGCTCGTCACGAGACGTCGTCGCTGCTGTGGGACCTTCGCGAGCGCGACATCCGCATGCACTTTTGCCCACCGCGGCACTGGAACCACCCAAGCGCCGTTGTGCGTCCCGACGAGCTCCCGCTGAATCTCCTCATGGCGGAGGACGACGAAGCGGAGAGCGGTGGCGGACATGCGGACCATGCGAGGCCCGTGGCGCCTACGACTCGGCGGCCGCAGCGGCCCACGGCGGCGTCGGGGAATGCCGTGGCAGTGCGCTCTGTTGCTCTCCTCCGCGAGCTTCCGTTCGTCGTGCCCTTTGAGGACCGCGTGCGCATCTTGCAGCTGCTCATTGACAAGGCGAAGAGCCAGAGTGGCCGCGACTTGTTCGCCTTTGTTATACCGAAGCTGCGGGCGAAGGTCCGGCGCCCGTTTCTCTACGAGGACGGGTTCGCGCAGCTCAACCAGTCGGGCGCCGTGCTGAGGGGGCGCGTACAGATACAGCTCATTGACGCGAACGGGCTCGAGGAGGCGGGCGTCGACGGCGGCGGCCTGTTCAAGGAATTCCTGACGGATTTCGTGAAGCGCGCGTTCGATCCCTCGCTGGGCTTCTTCGCGCAGACGGAGGAGAACTACCTGTACCCAAACCCGCACGCGCAGAGTCTTCACGAGGACGTCCTGTCGCACTTTGAGTTTATCGGGCGGATGGTCGGAAAGGCCATCCTGGAGCGCATTCTCGTTGAGCTGCCGCTGGCGTCGTTCTTTCTCTCGAAGATTCGGCACCGCCCGACGCACATTGCGGACCTCGCGTCGCTCGACAAGGAACTGCACCGCCAGCTCATGTACGTGCGCAACTACACGGGCGACTTTGCGGACCTCGCGTTGACGTTCTCCATCGGCGTCGAGCGGCCCGGGCAGGCCCCGGTTGTCGTGGACCTCATTCCGAACGGACGCAACGTCGACGTCACGCGGCAGAACCGCCTCCAGTACGTCTTTCTCGTGGCGAACTACCGCCTGAACGTGTCGATTCGCGCGCAGAGCGCTGCATTTATGCGCGGCCTCACGGACGTGATCGACGCCAACTGGCTCGGGCTGTTTGACGAGGAGGAGTTGCGCATGATCATATCGGGTTCGGAGACGGGCGTAGACGTCGAGGACATGCGCCGCCACACGCACTACGGCAACGGCTTCAAGGACGACCACCCGACGATCGCCATGTTCTGGCGCGTCGTCGCCGGCTTTTCGCGTGAGCAGAAGCGCAAGCTGCTCAAGTTTGCGACGTCGTGTTCGCGCCCGCCGCTTCTCGGCTTCCGCGAGCTGTATCCGCCGTTCATGATCCAGAACGCGGGGAGTGCGTCGGAGGGTCGCCTGCCCACGGCAAGCACGTGCATGAACATTCTGAAGCTGCCGCAGTTTGAGGATGAGCGCACACTGCGCAAGAAGCTGCTATACTCGATCGAGTCTGGCGCCGGCTTTGACCTCAGCTGAATCCGCGACCACCACAGGCGCCGCGAAGCTTGGGAAATGAATGCAGTAAATGCAAATACCAAATTATGAGCCCTTTGGAGTGTGCCTTCCGTAACGAACTCTGTCGGCCACGTGATACTGTAAGCAGAGTAAGAGGGGGGGGCGGGGGGGGCTTGAGCAAAGTCGAATTGCACAGACACTCTTGATGTCACAACTGGCGCTTGACTTTTATTTGCGCTGGTCATTGAACACAAAGGCAAAGTACTCCCAGCCATCCTCGAGTGGGCCGAGGCGCCACGCGTCCTTTTCCCGCGTGGGAGGTCGCAGCGCAACTCGCACGCCCCCTCTCGAGCGCACGCACTGCGTAAGGATGAGACGCGATGATGCCCCACACCGATGGGTCCGACTCCAACAACAACAAGCGGCACAGCTCTGACGCAATGCCACGGTGACGGTAGTCGGTGTGCACGACGAGCTGTGTGACCCACGCAACTGAATGCGTCTCCACACTGTCTCCGGGTCCGTGAGGTTCGCAGGGAACAACCCCAAACCATGCCGATGACTCCATCATCCGTCGCACGCATGCACGAGACGCGCACCGCGAGTGTCTGCGTGGTCGTGTCGCAACTTGCTCAGCCCCATTCGCACGGGCTTCTTCGTCTCGCGCCATGTGCCGTAGTGTGTGCTGAAAGAGGAGCGCGCACTTTTCCAAGAGGACTGAATTCGCCGCTACACTCTCCTTGCTCAACGGTATGTTGCCATAAGAGAGCGCCGCATTCTCTTGCGACACGTGGCGTTTGTGCGCAGAAACGTTTGAAGGCAACGCTGGCTGGCTATGCATCTCGGACGCTGTCACAGGCACAGGGCTCGCTCGAGCTCCGAGAGTGAGGCGTTGCTCCCCCACGCTCTGTTTGGCCACCGCAACGTTCCAAATAAGTCAAGAACCGCCGTAACAAACGACTTTGGGGATGAAGGACGTTGTACTAGTGCTGCGCGTTCATTTATGTGGTGTGTGTGTGTGTGTGTGTGTGTGTGTGTGTGTGTGTGTGTGTGTGAGTGTGGGGGCAAGATACCTTGGGGGCAAAGAGATCTATTTTGGGACTGTGAGTCAACCACTCGCGACAACCGCGCTCACTCGTTGGCCCCTTCGTTCATTTGTCGCACGCACGCGCGTGTGTGTGCAAACGCGAGCTGCGTGCGACTCCAACACATAAGGAAACGCTGCACCGAAACACACTGCGTCACAGCCAGCGACTGAAAGGGGCTGTGTGTGTGTGTGTGTGTGTGTGTGTGTGTGTGTGTGTGTGTGGGT
>CALSCQ010002285.1:0-10000 GCA_943704525.1 Pigoraptor vietnamica | reverse complement strand
CAACAGGCATCCTTCTCGACGCCAACGAGAACAGTCTCGGGTCGGTGTATCCGGACGAGGGCGATCTGCACCGCTATCCCTGCCCATACCAGCGGGAACTCAAGCGGCGCATCGCCGATTACCGCGGCGTGAATGCCGACATGGTCTTTGTGGGCGTCGGAAGCGACGAGGCGATCGACATTCTGATTCGAATCTTTTGCAAGCCTGCTCACGACAATGTCATCATCACGCCACCGACTTACGGAATGTACAAAGTGGCTGCCAACATCAACGACGTCGAGGTGGTGAACGTGCCGCTCACGGAGGACTTTCAGTTGAGGCCGAAGGAGGTGCGCGCATGCATGCATTGCGAGTCAAAGTGAGCTGTGATTGAAGGTCGTGCTCGTGGCTAATTTGATGGGCAACGTCAGGTCTTGGCCGCAGCTTCGGAACGAACCAAGATTATATTTGTGTGCTCGCCGAATAACCCCACGGCGAACGTTGTCCGGTTGGACGACATCAAGGCCCTGCTCGACAGCTCTTACCGCGGTGCGTGCCATGTGTGTGTGTGTGTGTGTGTTTGTGTGCGCGCGTGTGTATGTGGAAAAGATAGAGTGTGTGTGTGTGTCGCGCGCGTGCTTTATGTGACGAGGACATCGCTATGTGTTCAACGCGACCGCCGCTGCCCCTCAGGGATTGTCATCGTGGATGAGGCGTACATCGACTTTGCGGACCACGCGAGTGTGTGCAAGCTCGTGTTTGAGTACCCTCAACTGGTTGTCCTCCAGACGCTCTCGAAGGCGTTTGGTCTCGCTGGCATCAGGTGCGCAATCTGTCGCCACCCCTAGTCATCTTTGTTCGTTGCACTTACCGCCGTTCGCCACTCGTCACTCTCACATTCATACGTCAGCGGACCTCCTCCGAGCGGCCACTGCCAATATCCACGTGCCTCGTCTCTCACTTTATGTGTGTGCGCGCGTGCGTGTATGTGTCGTCTATGGAATAAGCTCTCATCCCGCGCGCGTTCGCATAGGCTCGGAATGGCCATCGCGCACCCCGACATTATTGCCATCATGTCGAAAGTGAAGGCGCCGTACAACGTGAGCAAGCTGACGTCCAAGGCCGCCCTCCGCGCCTTCGAGTCTCTGCCGCGGCTGCAAGAAAAGATTGCGGTCATCAAGAGCGAGAGGGCGCGCCTCGTGAGCCTCCTCCGCGCGATTCCCCAGGTTGGAAAAATCCACCCGTCCGACGCCAACTTTGTCCTCTTTGAGGTCCCGAATTCATACAAGGTGTACAAGAATGTCGCTGCGCAGGTGAGCCTAACGGCACACTGTTTCGAGCGCAATAGCAATTCCGCACAGCTTGTCGAATGTGCCGTTGGCTGTGGCGGCGCTTGCTATGTGAGTCACGTGTTGTTCGTGAGTTAGAACAAAACTGAACTTCGATTGCGTCGCAGGGCGTCATTCTGCGGTACCGCGGCGACCAAATTCACTGCGACAATTGCATTCGCGCGACGGTCGGCACGCCGCAAGAGAACGATGCACTCATCGCCGCGCTCAAAAAGTCTGTCGCCGAAGAGTGCCCCGCACACTAGGAAGATGCACGGCCGCAGTTTGATGCGCGCCTAACGTAATACACCACCGCTGGACGGGACGATGTGACTCAATGGTACGCATGGCATGCACTGTAAGCCCTCCACTTCTTCCGCAAGTGATGCACGCGCAGTTTATAAGACGACTTGCACGCAATTGGTACAGCAGACAGCGAGGACAGTCGGGTATGAGAGACATTCTAGCCGACGCGCTGCCACCTGTTCGACGCGTGCGTCTGCGTCGCCGTCTCAATCTTCTGGCGATATCCCGCCGTCGATAGCATGAGTTCGGCGTGGGCCGTCTGCAGTTCCTGCAGCCGCGACCGCAGGTGCTCTCCACGCTCCATGCGGTCCTCAAAATCGCGCAGGAGACCCTCGTTGCCGACGAGTCCGCTCTTCTGTCGCAGCTTCAGGTTGTCGAGACGGAGCGCGTCGCGCGCCTGCTTCGTGCGCGTGAGAATGTCGCGCGAGTGGGCGACCTTCGCCTCGATTTCGCGCAGCACGGACCGCAGCTCGGTGCTCTCGATCTGCACAAACTGGAGCTTCTCCTTGAGGTGTGTGAGGACCTGCACCGTGTTCGTAATCTTCTTGCGAAGCTTGAGCAGTTCTTCGTTGCGCTCCTCGATCTTCTCGTTGTACGTCTGGTTCTCAATCTTCAGCTGCTCAAAATCGATGAGATGGAGGCCGTCCGCAAGCTCCTCCTGCAAGCGAAAGGGGACGAAGGCACGTCAGGACACAGCGCGCAATGAGGCGCAGGACATTGCCGAGAGAAGTAGTTGTGGATCGCCAACAACACAACAACGACAGAGCGAGCGATACGTATGGATATCCCAAAAAGGAACCCATCTCTCTCTAACAAACGCGTGTCAAGCGCGTGCTATTGTAAAAACTGACGCAACGCAGTGGGAGAGCGAGAGCGCACCTTCTGTTTGAGCTGGTTCTCGCGCTTTCGGAGCTTGTTGCGCAGCTTGATGTTCTCGAGGCGAACGGCGGCGACTTCCTGCTCCTTCCGGTGCTCGTTCTGCTCGAGCTGTTCCACCATCTGCGCACACAACGAAAGGGTCAAGGGCAGGACCACGCGGGACTCACACATTGCCATCAGCAATGCGACACACAAGCAGTTTAGCCGTCCACACTGCTATTATCAGTGCGACACACACAGAGTGCGTTCCAAGATGCACACCTTCGGAGGGATGGGCTGTCCCGTCCTGCTGTTCTCCGCGGCGAGCGCAACTTCCCGCTTGAAGGCCGCAAACTGCTGGCGCGTCTCCTCGACCCTAAAGATAAGAATGTGTCAGAGAATGAGTTATGCACACCCACGCAAGCCAATGTTACAAACTAACAGTTGTCGACACGGAAACCAACCAACCCCAAACCAACGCACTGAGACTGCACAACACAACGGAGACCGTGCCCACTTTTTCTTCTTCTCCTCAAGCTTCTCCCGGAACTCCTCCATTTGCAGCGAGTAGCGCTCCGTCTGCCGCTTGAGTTCGTCGTGAAGCTCGTCCAGCGCAGCCATGCACTTGATGTAGCGCTGCTCCTGGTCGGTCATCGACTTCTCACCCTCGCGGCGGTCGTCCGTCTGCGCAAGGAACGCACCATGTCAGCGAGAGTATAGTACACACAGCACAGAAGCAACACACACGCACACACACACACACACACACACACACACACACACACACACACACACACAAAACAGGACTTAGCACTAAGTGACTCGCCTTCTTCTTATTAAAGTACTCGGCAAGACGGTGCTGCAGTTGATTGTTGATGCTCTGCAGCCGCTCGCGCTCCTCCACCTGCTCGGCGTACAGGCGCAACAGCGTCGGCCTGTCCATCTGATCCGCAGACTCCTCCGAGCGCACGTCCGCCTCGTGCAAGACCTCCTCCCGCTCGCCGTCGTGCTCTTCGTCCCTCTCCCTCTCCTCATCCTCATCGTCCGTTCGCCGCTCCTGCTCCCGCGGGCCGTCCAAAAGCTCGTCAAGCTCGTCGTCGCGGTCAACGCGTGGGCTCCCTTCGAACCCATCGTCGCCGGCATCCAGTTCCGCGTCCCCGCTCGGCGTCGTTGGCCGCAGCTCGGCGAGCCGGTGCGACTCGTCAGCGTCCTCCTCCTGCCCCTCTTCCCCTTCGCCGCCCTCCATGAGTTCGCCGGAACCGGACCGCGACATGGGCGCAGACACTTGAGGCAGGATGGGAGACTCGGCGCCGGCCCTGCTCAACCGCCCGCTGGCGTCCGCGTCGAACTCGGCCGACGCATCTCTCCTAATGCCCTCACCATCGCCATCTTCGTCCTCTTCACCCTCCGCGCGATCCGCCCTCGAGGAACGTCCGCTGCGCCCGGCACTCTCCGCACCGCCACGCTCGGAACCAGACGCTCGCTCTCCATCTTCCTCGTCGCCACCCAGCACCTGCCCACTCGACTGGCTCTGCGCAAGCCCGTCCGCGCTTCCGTGCGCAGATGCGGCGACCAGTCCCTCTCCGTCGCCCTCGGCACCCATCGCCTCTTCATCGCCCCCTTCTCCGGGCTGCTCGTCGCCCGCGTCTCCACCGTCGGCTCCCTCGTACGCCTCCACTTCTCCGTCCTCGCCCTCGGCATCCTCCTCGCCGCCCTCTTCTCCGCCGTCAGACACGGGCGATCGCGAAACGCCGGAAACGGGGCGGCTGCTCTGTCGTACGCTCAGGCTGCTCTCTGCGGCCGCGAGCCCCGTCGAGGGCTCGGCAAGCGAGGCATCCTTCGCATCGCATTGGAAGCTATGAGCAAATAAAAAAGCAGCATTGCGTTGAAGGGACAATTGCAAGGGCACCAACGCACCTCCTCGGCAGCCGGGGACTCGGCGCGCGACCCTGCCTGCGACATGTTCGCCACTCGGGCGTTGAGGGAATACCAGACGCCCTCGCTCAAGCGAACGAAATCGGGCAAATTACAACCGATTGCGCAAGCACGTAACAGCGCCGATCATGCCGCTGTGACTCTACTCCTCAACTACGACGACGAATGGAGACGTGCGCTCGTCACCGGTGCTGGCAAACGTTTTCCGAAGACGCAAAACGTGATACTTGATGGCTGCCCTAGCAACGGCCCAACAACAACCGAGATCTCGGAAATTTTCACCCAACCAATTTGTTACTTCGTGTTACTTTACTTACGCAATTCGTTCTGCGACGCGCATCCGAGCCGATCTGGCGCGCCGATTCTCGCCAACTTCGGCTTCCGACGGTGCGACGTGGCCTCGGGTAACGCTTTGCAGCACCGGTTTCGGCGCGGCGTTCGCGATGGGACTCTTCCACGTGCTAAACGGAGCGTTTCCAACCGCGCGACGGGTGATGTGGGCCTTCACAAGGGCGTCTTCGAGGCCGTGGAACGAAATGGTGGCAAGTCGGCCGCCAACGCGTAATAAACTAGATGCGGCAGGCAAAGCGCGCTCAATCTCCCGCATCTCATCGTTGACAATTATGCGGAGCGCTTGGAAAGTTCGCGTGGCGGGGTCAATCCTCTGCGACCCCGCGTCCCTCACCGCGCTCCTCACGACGCGCGCGAGCTCTTCCGTCGTCACGAAGGGCTTGACGCTGCGTTGACTTACAATTGCCCTCGCGATCGCGCGCGCCTGCTTCTCCTCGCCATAGTCCCTCAAGATCGCTTCGAGGTGATCTTGTGACATCGAATTCACCAAATCCGCCGCCGTGCCCGAATCGGCCTCCATCGACCCCATTCGCATGTCGAGCGGGCCAGAAACTTTGAAAGAGAACCCGCGCGACGGGTCGTCCAGCTGCATTGACGAGACGCCAAAGTCGAAAAGGACGGCGTCGACATCACCTTCTCGAATTCCGTGCGAATTGGCAATGTGGAGGACTTCGGAAAACGGCCCGTGGCCTACGCACACGCGCGCATCTTCAGCGGCGAAGATCTTTGCACGCTCCACTGCAACTGGGTCGCGGTCGATTGCAAGAAGGCGCGCCCCTGGCCCGAGCTTCGACAGAAGCGCCCGCGAGTGGCCCCCATCTCCAAAAGTTGCGTCAATGACCACTGCGTTTTCGCGCGGCGCATCCGGCAACAGTAAACGCACGACTTCATCGAGTAGCACAGGACGATGCGACAGATATCGACGCGTGGTACATTGCAAAATTAACGCGAATAACGGACGCCGAGAGAGAGAGAACATTGCGGCACTCTTGAAAATGAAGATTCAAAAAAAAAAAAAATTAAGCTCTCCGGCCGGGAATTGAACCCGGGTCTCCCGCGTGACAGGCGGGGATACTCACCACTATACTACCGAAGACTCGCTTACAGAATTTTTGAGCCGTAAGGCGCTCTTGAGACTTCCTACTATCACGTGACTGGCTGAAACGTCAAACCGTGCCAGCACTTTCGGCGGTATTTGCTCCGTCGTTGTCCTTCCAGTACAAAAACCTCTCTCCGTTCCCTCACAACCAAGTCGAGTGTCACGTGCTCTGTGGCTCTATGTGTCTTTCTCGTCGCCTTACTCTGTCTGCTAGGATGTGACACTTAGTGCTCAGAAATGGCAACTTGACCCTGTCAAAAAGAAAATGGGACGCCCTACACGCCGGGCCGACGGTGCCGCAGACGCCTCTTCCTCCGGAGGCCACGTTGCTGCCATTCGTGCGGCGGCGCGGTCCTCGCGGGAACTCGCAGGCAATGTTTTTGTCAACCGCGCGCAGTGTGCGCGGCTTGTGCGCCGTCTCGACGTGCTTGCGGACGTCGCGTCAGTGGCCGCTCGTTCGTCCGACGGCGACACGGCGCTCCTGCGGGCCCTCGAGGCCGCGCGCGAGTGCGAGATTACGCTGCGCCAATTGTCGGGTCCCCGCTGGTTCTTGCGAGCTGTGCGCTCGGGATGCGACTGCGCAACGTTCGCGCACCTGTGCTCCCTGATTGTGGACGCCGCGCACGACCTCCTGCGTGACGAGCCGATGCCCCTCGAACTCGCCTGCGAAAATGACATGGACGCGGAGAATGCGGCCGACATTCGCTCCGATGCGGCCTTTTTGCGGCGCGCGGCTTCGCAGATTGTGAGCCACGTGTGCCAGCAGAACGAGCGCAACTCGAAGGGGTTCCACACGCCACCCATCCCGAATTTCGACGCGCTCTTGCACGCATCGTACGAAAGAGCTCTCATCCACGCAGTGGACCGCTCTCTCGGCGTTGAGGATGACTCGACGGGCTCGCAGGACGTCGACATTGGACTTTGGGAACTGTCCTTCAAGGGCGAATTTGGCCGGCGCTCCAACCCGATCGGCGGTCCCAGCTTTGCCGCCGAGTGGTCAGGGAGGCACGTCGTTGTCACTTCGGCTGCAATCGACGGCGAAGCGCGGCCGCCGTCACTGCGCCGCATTGGGCAGCTGAGGGGGGAGATCGCCCACCTCGCATCGCTGACGCACGCGCACCTGGAGCGCACGCTGGGCCTGTGCGTCGAGACGGCGTCGGTCGACGAAAGCACGCAGCGCACGTGGATTGCGGCGGTCGTCGACATGCCGGCGACGGGCACGACGCTGCGCGAGGCGATCCCTTCGCTGCCGTGGCACGTCCGGTGGCGGATTGCGCGCGAAGTGGCGAGTGCTTTTGACTTTCTGCACTCGCAGGCCCCTCCCGTCGTCCACGGCGCATTGCGTGCAGAACACGTGCTGATCGACTCTTCGGGTCGCCCTGTCGTGTGTGGACTTGCGGCATCCACGCTAGTGCGTGTGCTTACTGTGCGGCCGAAGGAAGCGGAGAGCGACGACCTACTAGAGGCGTACATCTCCACGCGAAATAGCTGGCTGTTCGATCCTTACATTGCACCCGAGGCGCTGGCGGGCGCGAAACTGTCGCCGCCGTGCGACTCGTACGCCTTTGCTATGCTGCTGTGGGAAATGGCGCACGCCCCACGGGTCCCATGGGGCGACGAGCTCGGCGGCTCGATGAGCATGCAGGACGCGCGTACTACTGTGCTGCGTGGTGGCCGTCCAAACATCGCGACCGACTGTCCGGCGGGAATCGCGGCACTGATGCGCGCGTGCTGGTCCCAGTACCCCGCGGACCGGCCCCGCTTCTCTGCGGTGATAGCATGCATGGCGAAGGGCTCGTGGGAACGGCCCTTAAGCGCCGGCGCGCCCGTCCAGGTGAAGCCGTCGCCCCCCAAAGTGCCGCCTCCTCAGCACGTGCCCACGGGTCGCCGTAGTGCGACGCGCAGGACGCGCACGCCCTCGGTGCCGGACGTCTCTTCGGCTGCTGAAGAGGCGCGGACGTCTCCTGCGAGGTACTTTGACATGATAGCGAGCAGCCCCGCCGCACGCGAGACGCCGCCGAGACAGCAGGCCATGTCCGGACGGCCGACGCCCGAGGGCCGTTGCGCGCTGGAGCCACTTGGGACCGCCGATGGACGTCGCAAGGGCGAACACGCACGTCGCGCCGAGCGGCACGGGACTGGCAGCCAATCCAACTCGCCGCGCACCATGGCCGCAGACGATTTGGATCCGCCGCTTCCACCGCCGGGACGCAAGACGCGACGCGAGCCGCGCTATAGGACGCGATCGTTTGATTCGGACGAGCGTAAGCGACCCACGTCGTCGCTGAGCATGCGCGACGACGACGACGACGCCTCGGATGAGGAAAGGAGGGCGGCGGCGCGTCGCTCGATGCTCGAGCCGCTGGACACTGGGGCCCGGAAGGAGACGGCCGAGATGTCAACAGCGTGTGCGCAGACGTCGGACGGTGAAGAAGAAATAGCCGTGAACGGCGACTCTGACGACGATGATGTTATTGTGGACGGCAGTTGTGCGGTTGGTTCGGCGGCGGCCTCCACACACGGGCAGGCCGCGCACCCTGCGGACGAACGCGACGAGGACGATGCCATGTCAGAAGACACTGTTGGGTTCGCGGAGGCGGCCAATCGCGCCGCGGATATCGTCGGCTCCGTGGTATCGGCGACCGTCGGGAACGTGCTCGTGAACATGGCGGACGAATTTGTGGCCGAGGTGTCTTCGAAGCGCGACGGCTTCTGCGTCGACGCCGACCTCCTCGAGCACTATGCGGACATTGTGAAGAGCGACCCGGGGACGTACTACAAGGCGCTGTTGGACGTCGTACTTGCCTCGGCGCACGAGACGTCGGCGGAGAGCGCCCGCGCGGCTGCGAACGCCCTCTCCGTCCTCAACTGGGCGGACGCGCCACTCCACGACATTTCGCTGGTCGGCATTCGGGCGCCCGGTGCGAACCTCTCGGCCGCGCGTCTGGACGGGTCGGACCTTCGCCGAGCGGACTTGCGCGGGTCGCACATGGAGGACGCGTCGCTTGTGGGTGCGCTGCTTGACGGGTGCAATTTGGAGGGCGCGAGGGTTACATTCAGGAAGGAGCTGTGCGGGCACACGCGGACCGTGCAGAGCGTGTCGTACTCGCCAAAGGGCTCGCGGTTGGCGTCGGGCAGCGACGACCACAGCATCAAGATATGGGACCTTGAGACGGGAGAGTGCCTCAAAACGCTCGCTGGGCACGACGACGCCGTGTGCTCGGTTTCGCACTCGCCGGACGGCGGCTTTATTGTCTCGGGGAGCGAGGACTGCACGGCGCGCATGTGGAATGCGGAGAGTGGCGCGTGCGTGCGCATGTTCAAGCACGACGGGTGGGTTCTCTGCGCGGCCTTTTCGCCGACGGGAGAATCGCTGGCGACTGGGGCGAAGGACTCGTCACTGCGCGTGTGGGATGCGCGCACCGGCGAGTGCGAGCAGACGGTGCAGAACGGCCACGCTGACGCCGTGTACACGGTCGCGTACTCACCCGACGGCAAGCACCTTGCGTCGGGCGGGTATGACCGCCTCGTGCGTCTGTGGAACGCGAAGGACTTGGCGCCGCTGCGGACCCTGAAGGGCCATGCCGGCTGGGTGCTGAGCGTCGCCTTCTCCCCAAACAGCCGTACGCTCGTGTCGGGCAGCCTCGATCAGACCCTTCGCATGTGGAACGTCAAGTCTGGACAGTGCCAGGAGACACTCGACGGCGGCGGCGGGTGGGTGCTGAGCGTGGCCTACTCGCCCGACGGGAAGCACGTGGCGGCAGGGAGCGAAGACAAGGCTCTTCGTGTCTACGACACGAGCGACCACGGCCGCGTCGTTCGCACCATTCGCGGTCACAGGGAGGCGGTGCGCAGCGTCGCGTTTGCGCCGGACGGCAACTCGATCGCCAGCGGCGGTGACGACTCGAGCGTGCGCCTGTGGAACACGTCGACGGGAGAGTGCGTCAAAGCGATTGAGGGGCCGAAGAAGGCGCTGTCGCGGCGGGGGAGCCATGCGAAAGGGCTCGCCGCGTATCGGTCCACCGGCGGCCTCGCGGAAAATAACGCACAAGAGAAGAAGAAGTGATTGCTCGGCTGCTTTCTTGATAAATATGTATACATACATACCAGTGCTGCTGACGTTGTGTGTGTGTGTGTGGTGGGG
>CALSCQ010002284.1:32850-45981 GCA_943704525.1 Pigoraptor vietnamica | reverse complement strand
CCCCCCTCCCTCCCTCTTGACCCGGGCCATGCAGACGCACCTTGTAGTTCTTGATGTTTTTGTAAATGTCAATCACAGAGTCCGCGTAGAAGGGCGTCTCCCCAACAAGCATCTCGTACATGACGACGCCCAGCGACCACCAGTCGCAGTCGGCGCCATACACCGCGTTGCGCTCTCCCTGCATGCCCGCAAGCACTTCCGGGGATATATAGTCGGGCGTGCCACCCGACAGCACCGAGTCCACCTGCGCAGCCCAAGTCAGCAACATCACACGCATGCGGGCGATTACGGGCAGACGCCAAGTGTGTGAGCGTAACAGCGCGAGGCTGCCCACCATGCCGTCCTTGTTCAGGCGAGCGCATGAGCCAAAGTCGGCGAGGAAGACATGGCCCTTCGCGTCGAGAAGCAGGTTGTCGATCTTAATGTCTCTGCAGAGCGAGCGTGTCGGATTAGCTGCTGCGCGGAACATCAACCCACGACACCACTCAGTCGCACTGCGGCGCAGCAAACGCCAGCCCGCGACGGCGCACCTGTGGACGTAACCCAGCCGGTGCACAGACTCGATCGCAAGCACGGCCTCCGCCAGGTAGAAGCGCGCCATGTCCTCCGGAAAGTTGTCGTGCTTGCCGAGCAGCCCGAGCAGGTCGCCGCCGGGGTAAAAGTCCATCACGAGGTACAGGTACTCGTCGTCGTAGAAGGCATAGTGCAGCGCCGTGATGCCGGGGCACCGCTTGCCCCCGCCCTGCGTGCTGTCGTGCGCGCTCGCGGCGGCCACGAGGAAGTCCAGCTCCTCTCGGAAGCACACGGACTATATTGGAGGAGGGAGAAACCGTGGCACAAATATGAGTGCACACCTTAACATAAGCGCGGCCCTTGCGTACGTGTACGTCGATTTGCGTGTGTTGTGTGTCGCGGTGTGCAAGGCGGCGAGCGCAAGCGGGATGCGGCAAGAACGGCCATTTGCATACCTCGGAGCGGCTGAGGAGCTCATTCTTTGACATGCGCTTCACAACAAACGGCTGTCCGGAGTCCTTTGCCTTGCTCAGGTAAATCTGCGGGGGTTTCGTCAGCGCCGGCCCTACGCGCCTGCATTTTCGCACGAAGAATGCACCCCTACCTCCGCAAACGAGCCGCGCCCAATCAGCTTGATAAATTCAAAGTCAGACAGCTGCACGCGCGTATCACGGACGCGATGGACGCGAGTTTCGTCTGCGCACAGGCGACGCAAGGGTCAGCGTGTGTGCATAGAGAGCGCCTAGCACACATGGCCCCACTCACAGCGCTGGAGAAAGTCCTGTATCTGCTTCTTCTTGTTGCGAACATTGTACTGTTTCAGCTCGTCGTAGAAGACTACAAACGCGTCAAGCGCTTCGTCCGCGCCGAGACCGTCGGCAAGGCCCGCCGCAATGCGCGCGCGCATGTCGTCCGAGGGAAGCCGACGCAGCGCGGTGCCCCCGGTGCGGCCATCGCGGGCGGCTGCAACGACGCGGCAAGCGTAAGGCACACGTTTTCACCACGCACAAGGAATGCTGCTATTGCAAGGCATCGCCAGTGCACACGGCATGCTGAAGGCTCCCCCACACACTGGGACGCACAAGGCCGCAAAACACACCGGATGTGCCCTCCATTCCGCCGGCGCCGCCGCCGCAGTCACTCGCTCAGCACGCAGCCCAGTACGCCGAAAAACAACGGCGAGACCCGCAGCAGGACACGCGACCGAGTTCAGGCGCCACCTCAATGATTTTCGCAAAGTCCTGTGGCCCACTCCGCACCGGGCGTGTTTGTACTGCTCGAGGCGTGTGCGTGTGTGGTTTGAGTGCGTGTTTTGCGCTGTGGTGTGCGCAAAAACAAGGCACTGCAAAGCACGCAAGACACCCCGGATGACCCCGCGAGCCCCAAACACACCCGAAACGGCCGCAATTTGGAGAGGTGCAAAAAAAAACCCCAAAAAGCACCCGGACACCAGTTCAACGGCCGCTCCCACGCCCCGCACCCGGCGCAGTCGCAAGCGGACGACGCTGTGCACACGCACACTACGGCTGCTGCACGCCCACTCCAGCAGTGCTGAAGAAGCACGGCACACTCGTGGGCGGCTGCTGCAATGCATGCACCACGCCAGACCCACGCATGGCTGAAAGAGCACGGCACTCGACTGCTGCGTGCGTGCACCACGTTTGCTGAAGGAGCACGGCACGTCCCTCGCTACTGTCACACGACATGGCGGCGAATAGAAGTGCGGAGCAGGAGATCGCGCGCCTAGCAGGTGCGTGTGTCTGGCGCGCCATGCCTTCCGCAGCTGCTCACTGCCCCACCTGCAGCGCTCATCAACCGGCACAAACAGCACGGGCATGGCAACGCGCCCGTCCGCGCGCACAGACCACCTGCCCCGGTGCCTCCCGGGCGCGGGCGTGCGTGGACTGCGGGCGCATGGCGGCCTCCAGCGCCGGCCTTTGGGCGTGGGAGGGGTGCGGGACCGCGGCCAACGTCGCTGACATGGCGACCGCCCGCCCCGTCAGCCAAAGAGCCATCGAGCGCGTCAGCAACCGCGCCTACTGTGACACCTGCGGCGTCCACACGCGCACCCGTAGTAGTCCCGGGTGCGGGCGTTGCACCGCCAGCAATCGCAACACAGGCCTCGTCGCGATCAATTGCAGCGCGTATTGCCGCCCGCACTCGCTTGCACGCGCCGGGAGCTTCTGCTGAAGGGACCGTCCTGTTGCGTGGCGTTGCGTACAAAAAAAACGGGCGGTCTTTGACTCGTGCGCAAGGTGAGTGGCTAGATGGATGCGCCCTGAGTGTACCGTCAAACGAACGAGCTCGCCTCCGCAGACGGAAACCGACCGAATTTCGTGGTCATACACGGTGTCAAGTATGTGAGAGATCCGGCAAGAAGAACTCTGAAGCGCGCACCCGGTGAAGGTACGCATCTTTTGCGCGGGAGTGGTGCAGTGAGGGCCCATTATAACGATGCGCCGCAGCGGAGCGCCTGGCGGCCGAGGCACGGGCTCGAGCACAGTCCACGCCCGCACACCCCGTCGTCCCACGCTCTGCACCGAGCGCCCCAAGCAGCGCAAGCGCAGCGAGGTTGGAGCCCGACGCGCCCTTTCTTGAGCGGGTCTGGATGTGCCTCTCTCATGTTTTTTCTGTTTGCAGGCGTTCTCTCAAGCGCACCATTCGAAATGCGCGCGCGTCGTTCCGCGTGACCACGAGTGGCGTGTCGAAGGAGCGCCAGTACTGCGTCTTCTATAACCGATACGGTGCGTAGTGCGGTGCGGTGGCTTGGGGCATGCGTGCGTCACGTGGTCAATTTGTTCAAGCGACTTGGCGCAGGGCGGTGCAACCGAAAAGACAGCTGTCCGTTTGTGCATGACCCCGAAAGGGTTGCCGTCTGTCGCCAGTTTCTCAAGGGCGCCTGTGAGCGCACGGACGGTTCATGTCCGCTGCGTCACGTGGTGGACAAGGACAAGATGCCGGTGTGTTCTTTTTTTCTGCGCGGGGTGTGCACCAATGAGCAATGCCCCTACTCGCACGTGAAAGTGAGCAGTGCGGCGGCTGTCTGTGAGGACTTTGTGCGGGGCCACTGCCCGCTCGGCGACAAGTGCCTTCGCCGGCACGCGCGCGAGTGTCCGCAATTCGCTTCCACTGGCGTCTGCAAAGACGGAGACGCGTGTCGTCTGCCGCACGTGCGTCCCGGCGAGCGACGCAAGCGGCCCCTCTCGCCCACGGAAGGCTTTGCCGAGAGATCTGCCGCGAACATGGTGGTGCCGCTTGCCTTTCGTCGCCTGCGCCGGCGCGTGGACGCCGACGAGGGGCAGGACGTGGCGGGCGCGGCAGAGGACGGGGCCTCCGTGACCATTGTCGAGTGAGTGAGTAGTGAGCGAATAAAGCGCTTGTTGCCATCACGTGATTCGGATTTCCAACACCCACCATAGCTAAAACAATAGCCAAAGTGAGCTTGCGGTTGGTTGGTCTCTGCGTGATACGCAGGCGAAAAGCTCACGCTTGTGCTGCAGCCAACGACCGCCCAAACTGCACTCGCCCGCCAGCACAGCCATGCCGAACAGCCCTCGCGGCGACGGCCCCGTCGCGGACGGCGTCGCCGGTCTCCTCCGCGTCCAGGGTGAGTGCGGCCGATTGCCGTGTGCCGTGGGGTTGCACGATTTCTTTTAATGCTTCTTACTCACTGACGGCGTGTGCAGTGGTCGAGGCGACTCACCTGCCCAAGGGTAAGTGTTGCGTTCGTTCACTCCCGTGGCTCCATGGTACGCTGTGGTGGCTAAACATCCCCCCCCCCCCCCCGCCCCCCCGCGCGCAGCCCGCCGACTCGCCTCCGTCTTCCTCGGCACCCTACTTGTTCCTGCCGCGCTTGCATACATATCCAAAGCACTCCGCCGTGAGACGCTTGCCGTGTTTCTTTGGAGTTGAGATTGTGCGCTCCTGCATTTGCCTTGACTGTTGGCACACAGCGCAAAGACGTACACGGACGGCGCGTTCGGCATACTCCACGCGGTCATCGCGGCCGCGGCGTTGTTCTGCGCATACCAGTTCTTCATCACAAAGAGACTCGTTGGTGGGTGGAGTGGACGCGCGAGTGCGGTCGTCGCAGTCGCCACGTGCTGAAGCGCCTTGCCGCAGGGCTGATGACGGGCGGCCTTGTGTGGAACAATGCATTTGTGGTCGTCACTGTCGGGCCGACGACGTTCAAGACGAAGGTGGCGCCGAATGGCCCCCATCCGATATGGAACGAGCGGTTCGCAGTGTGGGTGGCGTTTTCATTATGCAATGGCGTGGGGACGCGTGTGTGACGCCGTGCTTATCTCGCAGGCTTGTGCGCGATTCCGAGCTCTCGTTCGATGTCAAGTGCGGCGTGTATGGCATGAAGGCGCTGGCCAAGAACAAGCCCCTCGGCAGCTGCAGCGTGGCCCTCGCGGACGTCGTCAGCGCCAAGGCGGCGCGCCTGATCGAGGACGACAAGGGCACGCTTGTGCTCCGCCGCATCTCGCGCATCATTGAAGACGTCGCGCTGCTTGGATCGGACGATGAGGACGACGACCGCCCCGCAGCCGCCCACCGCGAGTCGGAGGGGCGCGGGTCCGAGGATGCACCGGCGGTCGCGGCGATGGACATGGCGGACGACGACGAAGTGGTGGCCGACGAGCCGATGGATGCGACGCGGGACTTGTGGCTGACGCTCGACGCGTCTGGCAGCAAGGGTGCCGTTCGGGCCTCCGACGACGAGCGCGAATTTGTGCCGCAGTTGCACATTCGTGTCGAATTTGTTCCCTCACACGAAGTGCTGCGGCGCTTCTGGCACCGCATGCTCGCGCAGTTTGACACGGACGACAACGGGCGGATCAACCGCGTGGAATTTGCGGCGCTGGTCGAGTCCCTGGGTCTGGACATCGCCGAGGAGGCCATTGACGCCGCGTTTGGGCCGGCGGGCTCGGAGCGCGACCTCAGCCCCGACGCGGCCTACCGCCTCGTGTCCGAGCACTGTGACTGGTCGTCGGGCATTCCCACGAACTGCCCCGTGTGTCAGGCGCCCCTCTCCTCCGCCGGCGACGGGCGCATGGGTGCGGTCTCTCACGTGGCCCTCTGCGCGGAGGGCGCGTCGGATGGCCCCGGGCAGATCCTCGCGGGGGGGCTATTGACAGAAGCGTACGCGTCGCGTGGATGGATCAGCCGCATTGGAAGCTACCTGTCCGGCGGTCGCTACGGCATCGGCGCCGTCTCCGGCAACATTCTCGTGCAGGACCGGCTGACGGGTGCGGTGGTCGAGGAGAAGATGCCCGTGTTCATCCGCGTGGCGATGCGGCTCATGTACCACACCAACGTGGGATCGCCCACGGTGCGCAGCGCGCGCGTGCAGCAGCTCATGGCGCGCCTCACGGAACAGCAGGGCGCCAAGTTCGACAGCCCCTCGTCGGCGTCGCAGATCCGCCCGTTCATCCGCTTCCACAACATTGACCTCGATGAGATGGCCGACCCCGTCGAATCCTTCGCCAATTTCAACGAGTTCTTCTACCGGAAACTCAAGCCGGGCGCCCGCCAACTCTGCGATCCGGACCCTAGCGTGGCTGTTTGCGCTGCCGACTCGCGGTGCGTCGTGTTTCAGACGGTGGACGACGCGACGCGTGTGTGGATCAAGGGCCGAAATTTCTCGATCGAAGCACTCGTGGGTGGGCCCAAGCTCGGCGCGCCATTCCGCGGCGGCTCTGTGGCCATTTTCCGACTGGCGCCGCAAGATTACCACCGGTTTCATAGTGAGTGCTGTCGCCGTTGTGCTGCTTTTGCAAAGTCCTGTCTCTCCTTTTGCTCACTGACGGCGGTTGCAGTGCCCGTGGACGGCACTGTCGGCCACACGGTGCATCTCCCTGGCAAGTACTACACGGTCAATCCCATAGCCGTTCGTGCCAACTACGATGTATTCACGGAGAACAAGCGCACCGTGACTTTCATCGAGAGCGAGCAGTTTGGGCGCGTGGCGTACGTTTGCATCGGCGCCATGATGGTCGGCTCCATCGTCCTCACGAGCCGCCGCGGCGCCCGCGTCTCCCGAATGGACGAGCACGGCCACTTTGCGTTCGGTGGCTCAACTGTCATCGTGCTCTTCTCTGCGGGCAGCATTGCGTTTGACCGCGATCTCATTAAGAACAGCACCGAGGGGCTCGAGACGCTTGTGCGCGTTGGCCAGTCCCTCGGCCGCGTCCCCTCGTCGTAGTTCCAATGAAGTTCATTATTCTCGGCCGCGACTTAGTGCCGCCATGTGATCGGCGCGTTGTGTCATTTCCGCCTCCCAATTCTGTCCGTCAAATGTGGACACGCGCACGCTCCGAACCGTTCCGGGATCCATGCAGTGCACCGTCACCGCGACGCCGTCGGGATTCGAGCGGGGCCGGTAAAACGCCTGCACGCCGCACACTCGGCAGAACAGGTGCACGGCGGTGCGCGTGTTGAACCTGTACTCGGTCAGCGCGTCGCTTCCCGAGAGTAGGCGAAAGTCGGAGGCGGGCACGATAAAGTGCGTGTTGCGCTTCATGGCGCACACACTGCAGTTGCAGTCAAACGCGACGAGGTCCGCAGGTGCATCGACTTCAAAGCGCACCGCGCGGCAGTGGCAGCCCCCGCGGTGCGTGGTACGCTCACCCATGCTGGAATAAAGAACGAAAGACTTTGTCGCAGAAACAGGATGCAAAAATTGCGATACGCACTGACCGAAAAAATTACACAATGCCCCTCACACATCACGTGACATCACGTGTATTGAACAAAGCCAACGCCAACGCACGCACGACAGCACGCGCACATGCGGCGACTGCAGACGACATAACAAGCGCAATCGCGCACGCACACTGTCAAGCACACTCACACAAGCACGCACACATATACACGCACACACACACGCGCACACACATACGTAAACATAAATCGAAGTCATTTTTCGGGATCCACTTGGGCGCTCAGACACGGCTCTCGCCGATGTTGTCGCCGGGACCGAGGGAGAGCACGCGGGCGTGCACTTCTTCGATGTCCGCCTGCTGCGACGCATACGACGCCCCCGTTGCGCGAGACATGGACGGGGCGGCCGACGCGACTGACGTGAATACGCCCGAGGTCGTCGAGTCGTTGGCGCCGCTGGAGGACACGCCGGTGGAGTCTGTGCCCGCGCTGCTGTTGCCCGCGCCCGTGCTCGCTGTCGATCGTGAGAATGCCGAGCTGATGCGCGCGAACGAGGGCCCGAGCAGCTCGCGGTACCCCTGGAGAACGCGTCCGCTGCCGACGTAGACGATGCAGATGAAGGCGCCCTGGAAGCAGTTGGTGATAACGAAGAGGTACTGTGACGCGTCCGTCGGGTCCTCAATGGCCGTGAGACCAAAGATCCACGTGACGCCCATCAGCACGAAGATACCCATGCAAATCTTGAGCTGGGAGCGGTCGTCCTTCTGCTGCAGGAGCTTGCGCTCGCCCGCCTGGACGACCAGCGCGCGCACGATCAGCGCGAACATCACCAAATTCGCGACGATGACGATTCCGATGGGGACGATGAAGGCGCCGATGAGTGCACCGTTGTCGACAATCCAGCACCTGCGAGGACGGGGGATCGGGTGTCAGCGTCATCGTGCACGGTGCGTTGCATGTGCGCACGGATTGAGCTCTTCGCACTCACTTGTCGTCGTCGCCGTACATGTCGAACTTGATCGCCATCGACAGCACGACGATAACAACAGGCGTGCCTGCGCAGATGTCGGTTAGCATCGTAAGAAAAGGTGGCCGTGCGGACGCAAGAGCGACGCTTACCCCAGGCGAAGGCGACCATTTGGCGGAAGTACTCGTGCGAGTCTGTCGCAAGCAGGACGATGCCGCGGAAGAGGTTCACGGCGATGGTGAGCATCCACGTGAACTGCGCGAGGATGAAGAAGTGCAGGAAGATGGCCGTCGCCGCGCAGAGCCCGCTGTTGTCCGTGTTGCTGATGCCCGCAAGGAACGTGAGGTTGACAAAGAATATCGCGACCATCAGGTGCAGCACGAGTGAGATGGCGAACGACCGCAGTCGCCGCAGCAGGCCGAACGTTATGATGGTCACCGCCGCGCCGAACATGGACACGGCGCAGCCAATGTATGTGATCACGGAGAGCGCCGTGCTGCTTGCCGACGACGGCGTCGCCCCAAAGAGCACCCCGAAGCTCGTCGTGTGGTTGCACCGACAGCGCGTCCAGTCGCGGCTCGGAGAGCGCTCGGCCACATAGCACCCGTATTCGCTCCACGTCCGGGAACTGTCGACCCAGAATACACATTCCGGGTTCTGCGTCGGCGCGTGTGTGAGGACGAACTCGACGTACGTCCCGGAAAAGTTGACCCCGTTTGGCCCCGCGTTCGCAAACGACGCCGTGATCACAGATGAGCCGAGCGTGACAGGGTCGGCCGACTGGAACGTGGTCGGCTTGGTGTACACGACAAACTGGATGCCGATGGGCTCGCCGTCGTCCAAGCCGGTCTGGTTCGCCGCCTGCGCGAAAGCCGCCGCGGGCAGCGTGAAGTCAAGGACCCCGTTGTTTGAGCGGCGGCGGCGACTCGACGCGTCCGTCGCGAATGGGAAAGAAAGGCCGCTGTCCGAATCGGCGCTCACACTCGCGCCCGCAATCACGAGGTTTTCTGCGTCGATTGTCTTCGTGCCATTCTCCGCGAGGCCCGTGGCCAGCGCGTTTGCGATCGAATTGATGTTGTTTTGGAGACGATCAGCGTTTTCAGTCGAGAGACTGTTCGAGTCGACGTTCAAGAGCTCGCCGAGCGTCCCGACGAAGCCCGCTGCCTCGGGACTGTCCGCCACGTTGACGTTGTCCAAAAAGAACGTGAGCAGGCGGTCCACGACGTCCAGCGTCGCAGAGACGGCCTCGGCATCGAGGCTGGCGGCCTGTTTTGTAACGTCCGAAACGGCACTGTTGGCGTCGGCGAGGTTGTCCAGCGTAATGTTCGCCACCTTGAGGCTATTGAGGCGGTCCGCGACAGTGGTGCACTGCGCAGTGTCCACCGCGTTCCATGTCGGGCTGCTGGGTCCGCACGCGCGAGTCTGCACACCAACGAAACCCGTGGCGCAGAGTCGCACGACGACGGCGCCCGGACTCGACTGCGGCCAGTCAGCCCCCGAGACCGTCTCTGCGGGGCACGTCGCTGCTGTCGTAGGCTTGAACGGTATGCTGACGACAGCATCCCTTCCAACGGTCGCCCCGACGGGCACAACCTCGCCATCTTCCGTCGTCGATATGATCTTGATGCCCACTCCGAAGGTCTCGGTGAGCTCAACCTCGTCGTCGTTGAGCACGGTGACGTTAACCACGACGACATCGGACGAGCCTTCCTCGAGCACGAACGTGGCGTTGAGCGGCTCGAAATCAAGGCCGGATGCTGCGGTGCCGGAGCGCGTCTGGATCACGCCGGTCACGCGGCCGAACGAGCCGAAGTTTGGCAGCCGAGCCACACGGAGCTGTGCGACCTCGCCTTCCTCCGCGGTGGCCGTTAAGTTGAGAAAACCAACGACGCCGAACGCATTGTCGTTGTTCGCGATTGTCGCCTGCAACTGAGGCGCCGCGACCGAGAGGCTGGGAGCCTTCGGCGCGGGACTTTCCTGAACGACCGTCAAGTTCTGGATCGTCAGAACGAACAGCTCGTCGAGCTCGGGCGTTTTGTCGTCGACAATTGTGATGACAAACGCCAACGACGTCACATTCGGCCCGAAGCGCAACACGATAGTGTCGACGGACGACGCGGACTTGTTGGCGAAGGCGTAATCAACCCCCGCTACGGCCGTTCGCTTCTCCGGCATGCCGGCGACTGGCTGGGCTCGTATTTGAACGTCGACGGTACCGAAGGCAGAGGCGGACCGAATCACGCGCGCGACGAAACGGCTCTTGTAGGTCTCAGGGACTGTCACGGACGTCGTCTCGAACGCAAACTCACCGCGCACGTTGTCGTTTTCGGGCACGACAATGCTGACCATCGTCAGGGTGCCAAGGCGCGCGCCGCCGGTCACGCTGGTTAAGGACACGTTGTATCGCTTCGAAAGCTCAGGCACGTCATCGGCGAGGACGCGTATGTTGATCGTCGCGTTCGAAGTCCCTTCGGGGAGCACGACGGTGCCCTGGGCCGGCATAATGTCCGACTCCACGGACTGGCCTGGGCCGGCGATCGACCACGTCACCGACACTTCCCCAAAGGTGGCGCGTCCGCGCGTCACTGTGAGAGCGACGAGCGCGTCGCCCGTTGCGGGCTCTGCCACTTCGATGAGCGCGGGCGTGCCAACGAATTCCACAACGCCGTTCGCGTCGTCGTTCTGCGGAATGAGCAGGGTGATGCGGCTCGGCGATCCGAGCGTTGCGAAGTTTGTTGGCGACGTCAGCTCGAGGACAATTGATTCGTCGAGCTCGGGGGCGTCGTCGTCCACAATCGCAAGAATGACCGAGGCGTCCCTTTGGCCGTCCGCGAAGGTGACGGTCTTTGTGGAGATAGTGAAATCGGCGCCGTCGGTCGCCGTGGAATTCCGCGCGACGGAGATGGTCACCGACACGGTGCCGCGTTTTCCGATGGTCCTCTGCAGACTGAGCTGGAGCTCTCCTGCGGTCTCCGCGACTGTCTGGCTCTCCGTCACAAACGCGATGATGCCGCTTGGGTTGCCGTGCTCCGCGATCGTCACTTGCGCCGTGCCGTTCGAACCGATGCGCGGCGGAGCGTACGAGGGTGCGGAAGCGGCCCATAGTTGCCCCAGTTTCACGGCGAACGTCTCGGCAAACTCGGCGTCCTCTTGCATGACGATGGGCACATCAACGGTCGCCGTGCGCTGGCCCGATGAGAACGTAATGTTCGTTGAGACCGGCACGAAATCCTTGCCGCTGAGCGCCGTGGCATCGGTGCCGAGGCCCGCAACTTCCATTGTGAACACCGAGGCAATCACTTCGCCGAAAGTGCCGCCCGACCGCGATATCGTTAACCGTGCGTTGCCGGCAGCATTCTCGACGACAATCGCGGCCGGATCGAACGAGAAGACGCCGACCGGATCGTCGTTGGCGCGCACGACGAGAGTGGCCGTGACACCTGCGCTCAACGACACGCCGCTGCCCGCAACTTGCTGAAGCGCCACCGAATACGTCTGCTCGAGCTCGGGCACGTCGTCCGGCAGAATATTGAGTGCGATGGTAGCAATCGTCTGACCCTCTGAGAACGTCGCCACTCCTTGACGTGGAGACACGTTACCATCGGGTCCGGACACCTGCCACACTACCGAGACCGTGCCGAAGGTGCCGCCGTTGCGTTGAACGGAGAGTGTGACAGTGTTGGTCTGCGTGGTCTCGTCTGCGACGATTTCGTTCGATTCGTCGGCGAACCCGATAATCCCGCCGAAATTGTCGTTCGCTGGGATGGTGACGGTAACCGACGTGATTGCCCCGAGGCCCGGGCTGCCCGCGACTGTCTCCGCCTCTTCGTCGGTAGTGCGGGGAGTGCCGAGGTCGAGGAAGAAAACCTCGTCGATTTCGGGGACGCCGTCACGGTGAACTGCGACTTGTACGGTCGCAGACGACTGCCCCTCCGCGAACTGCACGTCCGTCGATTGCGACACCGTCGGCAACGCTTCCGTCACAGTTGTGGCATCAACATCCTGTCCGACCGTGGCGTTTCCGCTGCGCGTGACAACCGGCACGGTCACCGCGCCGATGCTGCCGCCAGTGCGCACAATGGTCATGACGGCCACGCTCCCTTCTTGGGCCGTCGCAGCGGACGCCGCGAACGCAAAGATGCCATACGGCGCGTCGCTCGCCTCGATCGTGATCGAGACGCGGCTAGCAGACTCGCTCAGCGACGTGCCGACTGGGCTGCTAAGTACAAGCGACACAACTTCGGACAACTCGGGCACGCCATCAGCGATAAGAGGCACCGCGACGGAGGCCTCCATGGCGCCGTCCGCAAACGTCACAGACGAAGGAATCTCCCCAATGTCTGTCGAGGACGCACCGGATCCGAACTCCACGCGCAGCTGGAGGGAGCACGCTCCGAACGAACCGCGCAACCGCATGACAGGTACAATCACGGAGGAGCCCTCGGCCCCGACGTACGGTTTCGACACGTCGAACGCGATGATTCCACGAACATCGTCATTCTCAAGGACGATGACCACACTCAACGCATGCGAGGGGTCGACGCGTCCACCGCCGTGCACGTCCGTCAGCGTTACAAATACCGTGCCATTCACCTCGGGGATGCCATCGGCAACAAGATTGATGACGATCGTCGCGTCCGACTGGCCGTCGGCGAAGTCCACGACGCCGGACGTAGGGGTAAACTGACCGTCCGACGGAACGCCCTTGTACGAGCCTGACCACGACAGCGACTGGCTGCCAAACAGACCGCCAGTGCGCTCGAGGCGGAGCGTAACAACCGTCCCAACGCCATCGGACGACTCCGGCACTGCCATCAGCGACGATCCGTCAGAGAACCCGAACACACCGCGCGCGTCGTCGTTCTCCAGAATCGTCACCGCGCTCGTCGTTCCCGACGAATCGCCAAGGCGGCCGCCGCCGCTCACGCCCGACAGCACAATCACAAAGCTCGTGTCAAGCTCCGGAACCGTGTCCGCCGTAATCG
>CALSCQ010002284.1:0-23972 GCA_943704525.1 Pigoraptor vietnamica | reverse complement strand
AGACACCGTGCGCGTCGTCGCTCTCCAGGATCGTCACCGTGCTGCGCGACCCCTCCGAGTCGATCCGCCCGTCCCCGTCCAGCCCAGTCAGCTGAACCGTCAGCGTCCCGGCCAGCTCGGGCACGTCGTCAGCAGTTACCTGCAGCCGGATCGTCGCCGTCTCCTGGCCTTCCTCGAACGCAATCATCCCCGACGTAGGCGAAAATTGCCCCTCCGGCATCCTCGTCTCAGCCGACCACGACACCTCCATCCCTCCGAACCGCCCGCGCGACCGCACGACCACCAGCTCCACGACAGACCCCTCGCCGCTCTCGTCCTCCTCCGCGGTCGTCACGCTCATCGATTCCGGCGCGAACCCGAACACCCCGTGCGCGTCGTCGCTCTCCCGCACCGTCACCGTCGCATACCGGCTCTCTCCCAACCGCCCACCGCCGACAACGTCCGAAAGCATCACACTGATGTCCATGCCCAGCTCGGGCACGTCGTCCGCTGTGATCGTGAACACGACGAACCCCTCGCTCTGGCCCTCGTAGAACGTCACCGACCCCGACGACGGCGAGTACTGCTGCTGTCCGTCGGGCTCGCTGCCGTTCCCGGCCGCCCGCTCCGTCAGCTCGCCAGCGAGGAAGCTCGTCCAAAGCACCGTCTCCTCCGTGAACAGACCGCCGCTCCGGACCACACGCACGCGAACAATCGTCCCAGCGCCGAACCCGTCCTCCTCGTCGACCGTCTGACGCAGCGCTTCCTCCGCCACGTCAAACACGCCGCGCGCGTCGTCGTTCTCCAGAATCGTCACCGTCGCGCTGGCACCCTCCGACGCGATCCGGCCACCGCCACTCACCGCCGCGAGCATGACGCTAAACGCCTGCTCCATCTCCGGCACGTCGTCCGCGTTGATCTCCACCACGATGCGCGCTGTCTTCTGCCCGTCGCTGAACTGGATCGCCCCCGACAGCGGCGTAAACTGCCCCGCCGCGCCCTCCGTCGTCCACGTCACGTACGCAAGCCCGTACAGCCCGCGGCCCCGCTCAACAGTCAGCACCACCACGCTGCCCTTCCCGCTCTCTTCCTCCTCCGCCACGCTTACCGACGCAGAAGCGCTCGAGAACGCGAAAACACCGTGCGCGTCGTCGCTCTCCAGGATCGTCACCGTGCTGCGCGACCCCTCCGAGTCGATCCGCCCGTCCCCGTCCAGCCCAGTCAGCTGAACCGTCAGCGTCCCGGCCAGCTCGGGCACGTCGTCAGCAGTTACCTGCAGCCGGATCGTCGCCGTCTCCTGGCCTTCCTCGAACGCAATCATCCCCGACGTAGGCGAAAATTGCCCCTCCGGCATCCTCGTCTCAGCCGACCACGACACCTCCATCCCTCCGAACCGCCCGCGCGACCGCACGACCACCAGCTCCACGACAGACCCCTCGCCGCTCTCGTCCTCCTCCGCGGTCGTCACGCTCATCGATTCCGGCGCGAACCCGAACACTCCAAAAGGGTCGTCGTTTTTGGAGATCGTAACGGTCACGTCGAACGTACTGCCGAGCGACGGGCTGCCGTCGACAGGCTCCGCGCCCTCCGCGGCCACTGGCGAACCCAGTGTCACACCGAACGACTCGTCCAGCTCAGGTTGGTCGTCGTCCGTGATGGCCACGCGGACGGTTGCCGTGGCTTGCCCAACCGCAAATACCACGCTACTGTCGGTGCCGTCGAAGTCGTCGAACTGGACTGCGCTTCCAGCCGTGAAGGTGACGGGCACCGTGACAATACCAAGCAGGCCGCCGTCGCGCGCAATGGTCAGGTCCACAAAGCCATCGCTCTCGCCCACACGCACCGCACCCGACGCCCAGCGGAACGTGCCGTAGGGGTTGTCATTTGCGGGCACTGTGATCGCCATGGATGCGTGCGCGCCGTCGATGGCGGCGGTATCGTCCGTAGATAGTAGCGCCAGCGTGAAAGTCTCCGCCAACTCCGGAACTCCATCCGCAATGGCGAACAACGCAAGGGTCCCACTGCTCTCTCCATCCTCGAACACGACCGCTCCCTGACTGGGCGAGAATTCGTCCACGGCCTCAACGCCATCCGCCGTCCGCACCACCCACGGCACCACAATCTGTCCGTTGGTCCCGCTGCGGCGAATAAGGTCGAGGCGCACGCCCTCGCGCCCCTCGGCGATCTGCACGGCGTCCCCGACGAAGCCCACCACGCCCGGCCGGTCGCTCTCGGCGATCGTGATGATGACGAACATACCCTCAATGCTTACGCCCTTCGAGTCGCTCGAGAGCACGAGCCGCGCCGTCTCGCTCAGTTCGTCCTCATCGTCGTCCACAATGATCACGCGGACGGACGCGGTCTTCTGGCCTTCGGAGAACTCGACCGTGGTGCTCGACAGGTTGAAATCGGCGCCGAAAGTGGCGGTGGACGCACCGTCCACAGACACCAGGAGCGTGACCGGGAGAAGCGTGTCGCCCTCGCGCTCGATCTCCAGCGTCAGCACGTCGCCCTCTGAGGCCGCCACTTCGGCGGACGCAAAGCGAACGACGCCTTGGGGCACACCCTGCAGGGGAATGGTCACGTGACACTCGGTCGGATCGTCAATGGCAAACGTGCCGTCCGGTGGCGTGCGCCCGTTTACGGCGACCGACATGAGCATCACGGTGAAGTCCTCGTCCAGTTCGGCCTTGTCGTCGAGCACGATGGAAACGGTCGCGTTCGCCGAGGACACGCCCTCCGCAAAGGTCAGGTCCACCACGCGCGACTCGCCCAATGTGAAGTCCGATCCCAGGCGGGCCGTACCGTCGAGCGCAATCAGTTTGACAACCGCGGTGCCGCGCGTGGAGACAGTTCGCAGCACCTTGATCTGGACGATGCCCCCCTCCTCTCCAGAAGCGGCCGTCGTGGCCAGCGAAAACCGCCCGTACACGTAGTCGTTGGCGGGGATGTCGACCAACCGCACGGGCGTGGGCGTTCCGATCGCCGACCCAATCTGCGCGGTGCCCGTCACGAACACCGACACGGTCTCGTCTAGCTCCGGAATGCCGTCCGCGATCGCGTACAGCCTGATGGTGGCGCTGGTCTGCTTGTTGAGAAACACGATCGTGCCCGTCGCAGGAGAGACGTCGGCCACGCCGTCGCCGTCCTTCTCAATGGCCTTCCAGCTCACCTGCACGACGCCCAACGTGCCGGGCCCGCGCACGACGGTGAGCGAGACTGAGTCGGCTTCGGGGTTCTTCGTCTCAATGGCAGTCACGTGGTCGGACGAGTCGAAGGTGAAAGTGCCGCCGGGGTTGTCGCTGAGCGCAATTGTGACGACGCACGTGCCGATTGGGCCGACAGCAAGGCCGGGCGTCACAGGCACAATAACGAGGGACAGCGACTCTTCGCCCTCGGGCAGTGCATCGTCGACGATCGCGATCGGCACTTCGACGCTGTTGACCGTCAGAGACACGGAGAAGAGCGTGCCGTTGCTGAAGAGGACGTCGTCGCCGTCGGCGGTGCCCGCGACGAGGATGACCTGGAACGTTGCGGGGAACAGCGTCACGCCCTTGCGCACCACGCGCAGCCCCAGGTTCGTGGCACCCTCCGACGCAGAAATGGTGCTCGCGGAGAACGTCACGCTGCCGTAGTCAAAGTCGTTGGCGGTGATGATGACCGTCGTGGACGCATCGCTGCCGACGCTCGGCACCTCGGAACCGACTGTCGCCGACCGGTCGATAAGGCCCACGCCGGCGATGTACACGACGAAGCGCTCGTCGAGCTCAGCCCTATTGTCGGCCTTGATGGTGACGCCGAATGTGACGCGCTGCTCGCCGTCCCGCATGAGGATCGCGTCCGAGGGAACGTCAAAGTCCTCCCCGCGCACGGCGCCAAAGCCGTCCGCAGCCACGTACACGTAGATGTCGCCGACAGCCGAGTTGCGGCGCACAATCGCCAGCGTCAGCGTTGTGTCGGCGTCCCCTTCGTCGGTGGTGACCTTGGACGGCTCGAGTGCCACTTCGCCAAACGCGCCGTCGTTTGCGGGCACGAGGATGGACGCCGTGCTTGAGGTTTCGTTGACGTCCGCGCCGCTCACTAGCACAATCAGTTCGAGAACGACGCTCTCGTCGCCTTCGGGCAAGCCGTCGGCGAGGACGGCGACGTCGACCGCCTTCTCGCGTTCGTTCGGCTTAAATGACAGCACACTTCCCGTAGGTGAAACGTCCCCGGCGTTCCGTGAGTCGGCAATACGCCAGGCCACGTTGGCAGCTTCGAGTGCGCCCATCGTACGCACGATGCGGAGGTGCACCACCGAGCCCTCTTTCGCAATTGCGCCGGCCGCCCAGCCGAAGAGGCCGCGCGGGTAGTCACTCTCCGCAATGTCGAGCGCGAACTGCGCCAGGCCCAACGCCCCCGCCCCATCTTCGGCGAGCGACAGCTGCAACAGCGCGCCCTCCTCTAGCTCGGGCTCGTCGTCGTCCACAATGTCAATGTCGAACGTCGCATTCATCTGCCCCGCTTCCATCGTAAAAAAGAACGACTTCCCGCCGGCGGGAAACGTGAAGTCCACGTCCGCCAGCGCCGGGCCCGCCACTCTGGTTACCGAGAGCGCGAGTGGAAGCAGCGCCGCGCCTGTCCTCATGACCACAACGGAGACGCGCTGCCCTTCGGCGGCATCGTTGTTCCCCGCACCGAACGAAGCCGTACCATAGGGGTTGTCGTTCAGAGGCACTTCGACCTTTGCGCGCGCGCGCCCCACCGGCACAAGGACCACGGCATACTCGCTCGGGAAGTCGCTCACGAACTGCCGCTGGTCGCACGACGCACCTAATATGACGACATCAAACTCTTCGCTCAGCTCGGGCTCGAAGTCGTGGAAGATGAACACGGACACGGCCGCGCGCTCCCCGACAACGGCCAGCGAGTAGTTGTGGACGGGCCGGTAGTCGACATCGGCAACGGCTGTTCCATCGGCCGTCTCCACGGCGACGCTGACCATGCAGAACAGCGGCCCCGTGCGCTCGACCATTGCGGCTGCGACCTCCTTCTCTTCGGCAACGATGTGCTCGCTTGCCTGGTCGAACGACACGGTCCCGAGCGAGTCCGCGGTCATCGGCACGAAGATCTTGGCCGTCTGGGAAGGCCCGACCTCTCCCGCAGTGGCAAACACAATGTAGATCATGTGCGACTCGGCTGCCTCGGGGAAACCGTCCTCGAGCACGGCAAAGTGCAGCGCGGCCTCGCGCTGCCCTTCCTCGAACTCGACGGTGGTGACGGCCTCGATGTCGGCGAGGCCGTCACCATCGCCGTCGATCAGCAAGACGCCGACCGTCACTGCACCGAGTGCGCCGCCGGTGCGGACGACGGCGAGGGAGCTGTTGGTTCCCTCCGGTGCCACGACCGCCGCCGAGCCCTCGCCGAACGCGAAGATGCCGTGCGCGTGGTCGCTTTGGAGGATGGTGATCAGGGACTGGCCCACCACACGCGCAATGGGCGGCGACGTCGCGGTGATCTCCACCATCACGGCCTCGTCCAGCTCGGGCTCTTCGTCGTCGATAATTTGGATCTGCGCGTAGGCCACCGTATCTCCGGGCGCAAACACGAGTTCACCCGAGAGCACGGCAATGTCCGCGCCGACGGTCCCGGTGAAGGACGAGAGCGAGAGGACCGCGCGCACCTCGGCCCCGAGCGATCCCTCGCGGTACACGGGGAACTGGATCACGCCGGCGTCCTCGCCCACTTCAACGGACGCGCCTGCCACGAGAACAACGTCGTCGTTTGCGATGATGGTGACGTTCACGACGGCCACGTCGCCCAGCGGCAGGGGGACCCACTCGGCCCGGATGGCGTCGGGCGGGGGCAGCTCCCGCAGCACCACGGAGAAGTATTCCTCGTCCTCCATCACCTTATCGTCCACAATCGCAATGCTGATCACGGCAGTGCGCTCGCCGTCGGGGTACTCGAGGTATCCCTCGCCCAGGTCCACGAAATCGGCGCCTTCCTGGGCGGTTTCCGACACGAGCGAATAGCCGACGCGCACAGTGCCGCACGCCCCCGCGAGACGGGTCACGGTCACGTTCAGGATGGGGCCGCCCTCGGCCACGTAGATCACCTGGTTCCCGAACGTCGCCACGCCGCGGTAGCGACCGTTTGCCGGCACGTCGACGACAATGGCCGACGCCTCCTCGTCAATGGCAATGCGGCCGCTGAGAGTGGAGAGCTGCACCACGATGCGCTCGTCGCACTCGTCCTCGAAGTCCTCGAGAATGGACAGCGGCACGACAGCAGTGTCTTGGCCGTCGACGAACGTGATGACGCCGCTGGCGAGCGCAACGTCGGGAATGCCGTCGTTGTCCATCTCGGTTGCCGTCCACGCGAGGCTCTCGAAACCGAACGTCCCCACGCCGCGGTGCACGACGAGCATGGCGGTTGTGGCCTCCTCTGCCACGGCGGTGCTGTTCACGAAGCCAGCGACGCCGAAGATGTGGTCGTTTGCCGCGATGGTTAGGGAAAGCGTCGGCGTGAGCACCTGCGCGAGCTCAGAGTCGATCAGCAGCGACACGAGGAAGAGCTCGTCCGCCTCGGGCACGTCGTCGTTGACAATGTCCACCGAAATTGTGGCCAGGGTCTCGCCGGGAGGGAACACGATCATGCCCGTCAGCAGCGCTGCGTCGTCGGGCGACGCAGTTACCGCGGTGAAATTGACTTCGACAACGAGGTCCGCCAGCGACGCCCCAGCGCGCACGACGGTGATGTTGACCACCCCTGCGGACTCGTCGACGGTCAGCGCGATGATGCCGTCTGCGAACAGCACAATGCCTGCGGCCAGGTCATTGGCCGGAATGGTCACGACGCACATGCTCGGCTCGAGAACGACCGGCCGCGCCTCGGTTTCGAAACCCTCTGCCACATCGGCGCTCTCAATGCTGAGGGTAAACGACTCGTCCAGCTCCGGCTCTCGGTCGGAGTTGATCGCGAATACAAGGACCGCCGACGTCTGGCCTTGCTCGAACGTGAACGACGGCCCGTTGAGGAGCGCGTAGTCCCCCGGGGCCGTCGCGCCCTGCTCGGTGACTGCCACACGCACGACGACGAGGCCCTCCGCGCCGCCCGTGCGCACAATCGTCACCTGTCCCGCGTTACCCTCGCGCACGGCCAGTGTCTGCGGATCGAGCGTGAATTGGCCGAGCGGGTGCTGGCTCGGGGCAATCGTGATGAACCGCGTCGTATTCGCCACATCCAGCGATGCACCGCCGGCATCCACGAGAACGATCCGCACCGTCTCTTCCAGCTCCGGTATGTCGTCCCGCACCGTCTCAACAGCGAACGAAGCAGTGGTCTGCCCGGGCTCGAACACAACGACACCGGACGACGGAACGACGTCGTTGCTGAGCGCACCCTCCAAGTCCTGCGCCTCCCAACGCACGCTCACTGTGTCAAACGACGCCTTGGCACGCACGATGGTCAGTAGGGCCGACGGCGGGTATGCCTCTTCGAATTCGGACCTCGGTTCGCTCAGTTCGATGGGATCCCCGCCTAAATCAAGACCGAACACTCCGCGGTAGTCGTCGTTGCCCTCGACGAACACGCGCGCGGTGCTGTCCTCTCCGACCACCGTATACTCGCTCGCGGCGACCAGCACAAAGTCCACGGCCTCGCGCCCCTCCGGCACGCCATCCGCGGCAAAGAACACAGAGATGAAGCCCTCGCGCTCATTCGCCCCCAGTGTCAGGACGCCGCCGTTTTCAAGCGTGAAGTCGCTGGCGTCGGCGCTGAAAAATTCGTCGGTTTCTTCCGGGAACCGCGGTATCACCGTGTACGTTTCTGCGCGGAGTGCGACGTCGCGCGACACGGTCAGCCGTACGGACGAGCTCTCGGATGCCGTCGATACCGCCGGCAGCAGCGAGACGTGGCCGCCGGGAAAATCGTTGGCGCGGATCACAACGAGCGCCGAGTCGTTCTGTCCCACGCGGGGCGCAGGGACCCACAGCAGCGCCTGGCGCGGGTCCGTCGGCGGCTCTTCGCTGACGACGTAGCCGCTGTCCGCGAGCACAGCCGAGGCGATGCGAACAGAAAAGGCCTCGTCGAGCTCTGGCGCCTCGTCGTCGAGAATGATGAGGCCGAGGCACCCCGAGACGTCCCCGTCGCCAAAAGTCACCGTCAGCGCATCGCTCGGCACCACGTCCTCGCCGAAGACAGCGGAGATGGTGTCGATTTCGAGGCCGACGGTGACGCTCAGCATGGTGCCCCCCGAGCGCTGCAGGCAGACGCCGGCGTCCTCCTGGCCCTCGTCGAAGGTCTCGACGAGCGACGCGGCCGACACCGCGAAGACACCAAGCGGGTCGTCGCTTGCAAGCACAACCACAGCCGTCGACGTCCCGTTGGCCCCCGCCTTGTCGCCCGCAGTCACTGACGTGATGGAGGCGACGAACTCCTCGCCGAATTCGGGCGCGGTGTCATCCACGACGATAACGGAAAACGTGGCGGTGTCCTGCCCCGGCGCGAACGTTACGACGCCGTTCTGCGGGCTCAGGTCCTCGCCGTCGCCGTCCCCGAACGACCATGCGACGTCCACGGAGCCCCAATAGCCCTGCGTGCGGCGCACGATGCCAGTCACGATATCCCCCTCGCGTGCAACGGTGATGCTCGAGTCGAGCGCAAAGAGGCCAGGATACGTGAAGCTCAGCAGCACGGTCGTCGACGTCATGTTGCCCACGCGGGCGCGCGAGGAAAGCGCCGCGACGTTGACGGTGAGCGCGCGCTGGAGGGGCAACTGGGAGTTGTCGTCGCCAGGGAGAACCGGCACGGTGAACTCGACGCGCGTTTCGGACTCCTCGAAGACGACGGACACGTCGCGCTCGACGTAGTCGCTCCCCGGCACGGCGTCGACGGACGCCGTAAACACACGGAAAACGGCGTGCGGCAGGTTGTTGCCATCGCGCACGAGAACAACGGTCACAAAGGACTCGGCGTGGGCGTCGACCGAGTACATCTCCACTTCAAACGTCACCGGCGCGGATATGTCACACGCGCGGGCGACAGTGAGCTGGGCGGCAGGACCCTGCGGCACCCGCACGCCCTGCGACCCGGAGAGGTAGAACACATATTCGCGCGGCCCACCTGTCGTATTGCCGGCTGCCAGCACGGCCACGGTGAACACGTCGTCGGTCTGCCCCGGCGCGAAGAGAAGCTCGCCGGTGTAGGGGCTGAAGTCGCGGACGTCGTTCATGTCGGTGCTCACATTGCAGAAGGGAATCGTGGCGGGGCACGCCCACCACGAGATGGATGCGCTCACGTTCGACGCGTGCGCACGCGTGACCGTGAAGATGGCGGTGGCCACCGCGCCCTCGCTTTCGTCCGCGGGCGGCTGGCAGAGCTCGACAACGCGCGAGTTCTCGGCGAAATCAAAATCGCCGCCGTAATCGCTGACGACCGTCAAGTGCACCGTGTTGGCCTCGCTGTTGACAGCCACCGACGGTTCAGACTCCAGAACATACAGCTCCACGGCCCACACACTCCCCGGGCGCTCGTTCGCGCGGACGACCGTGATGTTGAGAGCAGCCGGGCGGGCTTCGGCGTCGAAGGCGATAGTGCCGGACGATGGCGAGAAGGCCTCCTCGGGCGACAGTCCGTCGACGCCCTCCACCGCCACGACACGCCAGTGGACGACGGCGCTAGTCGTGGGTGCGTGCATGACCACGGGCAGGTTCACGGCGTCCGCGAACCGCGACACGACCACGGCGTCCTTCGACGGAAATGCGACGACCGCTAGCGGCTCCCCGTGCTTGTTTACGACAATCCGCGCCGTGCGCTCGGCCAGGGTTCCCAGCTGTCCCGACGTCGTGGACATGAGGCGCACGAGTATGGTCTCCTCGAACTCCGGGAATTCGTCGGCGAACAGCGGCACAGCAATGACGGTCGAGGCCGCGTTGGGCTCGAACTCGGCCACGCCCCCGTCCACCCCCGCGTCTGCGCGACCGTCGCCGTCGCGGGGCTCGACGACCGTCCACTCGATCTGCGCGGACTTCCCGGATGTGGCGTCGTCGCGCTCAATCGTGAGATAGACGATCGTGCCGGCACCCTCGGCGTCGGTCTGGTTCACGCGCACGAGGCGGGTGTCGTTGGCAAACACGAACACGGAGCCGTCGGACGAGTCGCCGACAATGCTGATCGTGACGGTGCGGAAGAGGGACGACAACAGCGGGTACGGGCTCGAGGGGACGCCGTCGCCCGTCGGAGAGGCCGTGGGGGTCTGAGTCGCATACGACCCTGAGCTCGACCATGGGTCGGGGGTCCGCACGGCCGTTGGAGAGAAACCGAAGAGGACGTCCTCGTCAATTTCGGGCGCGCCCGTGGGCTGGGGGCCCCCCGTCCCCGACCCATCGGCGAAGGCAGCCGACGTGAGCGAGACGCGGAGGGTCCGCGTGGTCCCCGACCAGCTGTGCAGGATGTGCAGCGGCACCGTCGCCACCGCCTGCCCGTCCTCAAACACCACTTGCTCGTCGAGTGGCACGTAGTCTTCGTGCGCCACAGCCTCGCTGCCGTCGTCCGTTCGCACGGTCACGGCGACGCGGCCGCTGTGGCCACCGCGGCGCGTGATCACGAGCCACACGTCCGACTCCTCGTCTGCTACAATGGTGAAGTAGCTCTCCCCCTCGCCAACCGTCATCGCAAACGCACCGCTCGCCGGCGAAGGGTCAGCGACGATGGCCACGTCCCCGTCCGCGCCTGTGATGAATCCGTTGCTAGCCGACGTCAGCGAGAAGGCAAAGGCGCGAGGCGCGTTGATGCCGGTGGAGAAGATGAACTCGACGTCGACGGACATGCGGTCCGCCCCCGCGGCAAAGTGAATGCGGCCGCTCGACGGCGTGACGTACGTGTTGATGAAGCGCACGGCGATCCGGTCGTCCTTCAGTGCAAACACGACGACGCCCTCCGAGTCGGTGGAACCGCGCCGTCGCACGACGATGGTTGCGCGTCCTTCGGCAGATTCGTCGCCGTCCGGATAGAAAAAGACGTTCCTCGTCTCCACGGCGTACGTCGTCCACTCGCCGCCGCCCTGTGCAGCAGCGACCGTAAACGAGCGGGGACCGCTGAACACGCCGTCGCCGCTCACGCCGAGCACGGTCACGAAGAGCATGTTGGTGAAGCCCGAGGGAAGCGTCCCGAAGGCGGGAACGGTGCCGACGTCCCTGTCGAGCGGGAATGCCACCGCCCCGCTGTTGTCTGTTTCCCCGTCGATCAGTGTGACGACGGTGATGTCTCCAGCGGCATCCGAGCGCGTGAACGGAATCCAGTAGTTGCGCGCACCGCTGGGCACGCTGAGCGAAGTGAAGGCAAGAGAGACTTGCGCCGCCTCCGCAACGAACACGATTGTAGCGCCCGTGTTCTGGCCGAGGGTGGCGCCACCGTTGATGCCCAGCAGCTGCACGTGAATGGTCGCGTTTTCACCCAGGGCAAAGCGGGACAGCGCGAGGTCGAGCGCCGCTCCACGTGATCCGACGGAAAACATCAGCGTGTCCACGACCCCCAGCGACTCGCAGGCCGTGCACTCGGCGCTGTAGAACACGGTCAGCGTGCGCGGCGCCCCGCCGACGGCGTCGATGGTGAGGGGCAGCGCGACGCTGGACGCGCCCACACGCTCGGTGAACGAATTGAGGAGGAACATCACCGTCGGCACCGTTTGGGACGTCACGAACTGGACGGCGACCTCACTGATGCCGTCGGCGACGATCCCGTCGGCGGTGTAGTAGATGGTGACCGTCCCGGTCGTGCCCGCCTCGGGGTTGTTGAACGGAGTGAGGTGAACGTCCACCGACGCCGTGTTCTCGTCAAAGGTGTAGGTGGCCACGCGAGGCTCATACTCGCCCGAAAACGAGAGCGTCGGCGCATCGTAGAGCGCAATGTCCACGGAAAAAGCGTCGGGAGGGCCGCCGGAGCGTAGGAGCGTAAGGACGACCTCGTAGTCGGAAATGCTGGTCACGACGCTGCCGCTCGAGAAAGTCACGTAGATGTCGGGCTTCTTGCCAAACGCGATGTCCGTCGTCGCGCTGTCGAGGAAAATTTGCGCGCCGCCTGTGACCTTCAGCAGCGTCACGCGCACGCTGCCGTACCCTTCCCCGCCCACGCGCGAAACGTTGAGGAACGCGATGTTGGCGCCGTCCGGAATGAAGATGAATCCCTTGCCCTCGGCGCGATTCCAGTCGCCGGGAGCGGACGACGACACGTCGGCCTCCCCTCCCGTGATTTCGTAAGCAACGCGGATTTCCCCCGCCAGCCCCTCCAGGCGCGACACGGTCACGAGCCCCGCGCCGTGCACGTCCGTGAGGATTGTTGGGGATGCCATTTCGATGCGCCCGTACACGCTCGAGGACGAAGGCACGATGGACGCGGACATGGTCGCGGGGCTGCCGATGGACGCGGAGCCCTCGTCGCCGGCGTTGGGGTACGTGAGGCTGGCAATGGTAAGGGCGATGACACCCACCGTCAGGCCTTCGCGGTGCGGGATGGACCCGAAGCCCTCGCTCTGTCCCTCGGCGAAGGCAACCGTCGTCGAGGCTGTGCCCGACCCGGGGAACACGGCGGTCACGTGCACGACAACCGGGCCGCCGGTCGATCCCCTCCGCTCGATGCGGAAGTACACGGCGCCGTCGGCGAGGGTCGTCTTGACACCTTCGGCGCCAAACGCGAACACGCCGAGCAGGTCGCCGTTCGCCGCCACCTCAAACGCGAACGATGGGGACGTGACGACGAGGGGCAGCGTGGCGGTGAACGTGTACCGGCCGTACTCTGCGCGCTCGGGTTTGCGGTCATCCAGCGCGGTAATGTCGATCGCCTGGGTGTCACTGCCGTTGACCGCCAGCACAAAGCCGCTGATGGGGGTCATGTCGAGCCCGACCGTGACGTCATTGGGTCCCCGGCCGTCCGACACGGCCTCATAGCTGATCACGCCGACGGCGGCCTGCCCAGCGAAGAACGAGAGCTTTGGGGCGGCGCTTTTGAGTGCATGGCCCTCGGTGACCACGACGGGCTCGCTGCGCGTCAACACGGGCGACGGAATGTACACGGCCACGGGGCACGTGACGGCCGCGGCGGCGGTGGAGGTGAAGTCGCCTGCGAATCCATGGCAGGCGGTGTGAAGGTGAGTGGGTGTGGCATAGTGATGACTATGGGAAGTCGAATGCAGAGGATTAATGGGCGAGGGGTGTGGTCATGCGATAAATGGGGTGAAATCGCGTGTGTGGGGCAGTTGTGTGTGAAAGCTCAATAAAGCTCGCTGAGTCGTGCTCGAAGTATACGCTTTGGACCTCTCCCGATAAGAGCCGAAAGCAACATTACACAGAAAACACATACACACACATACACACAAACGCACACACACACACACACACACACACAAATGCACGCGCACACACACACATACACACACACACACACGCAGACAGCAACAGCACACAATCGGCCGCCGCACGGCACCGCACAGGGGCACGCACCGTCCCGCAAGGCGTGGAATTGGAGCAGGTCCGCAGGAGTTTCGCTCGACGTCGCCTGGCAGCTGCCGTACCGCCAGAATTCGGCGCCGTGAAATGCGATCTTGTCCGGGTCGTTGTTGACGAGCGAAATGCGCACGCCGCGCCAGCGACACTCGCCCTCGTTCGTGTGCAGAAACTTGTTGGAGCCCTTGTCCAAGCACGCGCGCGACGAAGGGACGCCGTCTTCCGCGATCAGGTACTCGCGGAACCCGCCGGCGCCGTTGGTGGCCAGGCCGCACGCCGTCACGAGATCCTCCGAGTTTTCCAGCTGGATCGAGGTGAGCGCGAGCACGAATTTCGAGCTCTGCGCCAGGCCAATCACATTGGGCAAGCACACGATGCCGGACACGGACACCACGTAGGCACGTGACTCGACGGCGCAGCTGTTGCCGCTGTACATTGTCATGTTGTGCTGGAAAGTGGCGCCGTCGAAGACAATGCGGTGCGTCGCGGACATTCCGCCGGGAGCTCCGAGTGGGTCGCCTGTCCACGGCACGCAGGACGACTCCCACGTGCGGCCGACAAGATCCTTCGCATACGTCACTGCGGGGAATAAAAGACGGTGAGCTAAAAAGGACCCCTGAACACACAGATACACGTACATACACGCACACATGCACACACACGCACACACACCAACGGAGTTTACGTGCGGCTACACAAATTGAGCCACATACACACACGCACATATATACACACGCACAACAGGAACACGCATACGCACATGCACGCGTGATATTCAATACGGCAATACCAACTCACTCACATACGTCCACGTGCGCATACACGTTTATACGCGCACAATAGTGACGCAGACACATATAATGCGCAATGCGCAATACACCGCACGCGGACCAAAGCAAGCCCGTATTAATACGCACCAGTAGAGAGCTGTTCGGTGGCTTGCACAAACGGCGCGGTGAAAATGGCGACGACGGCCCACAGCACAGCGAGGACGTGCACGGACGCCGGGTGCAGCCGCACGTGAGCGTTCCGGGGCGCCATTGCGCTGCCTAAGCGTCTGCGCCCGCCGTGCGACAGTGGCCTCGCAGGCAGGTGCACTCGGCAACGGCCGTCAGTCCTCGCTGTCTCAGAGTCAGCGCCGGGACGGACCTGACGGATGAAAGCGCGCAATCGCAAAAAAACGCACGACGGCACGCGCCGCAAATAGGAGTGACACAAAGTGCAGGTGTTCCTAAGTGCCGCCGTTCTGTTCACACTGCCTCACAGTGTGAGACTGCAATGGAAAACGCCACTCATCTCGAGGCGATCGCACTCTAAACAACTGAATGATGCGAATGCCGTCAGCTGCCAACGGCAACGGGCCGTGGGCACGACAGTGCTGCAGTCCACAGGCCTAGAGCCGTGTCCACGGTCAAGCCTCAGCCTGCTCGACGGCACATGCGTGTGAGAGAGGGCGAAAGGGCGTGAGCGAGAGAGACTGGCGGCGAGAGGAACGCGAGAGGACGGACAGCACGGCCACGCTGCGGCTGTGATTGAGGTCAAAGAATGACCCGCCAAAAGTGGCACACACCTGAGTTCGATTCTGTGGGCACACGGGCGCTATTTTTGGGCCGCCATAGTCGCCCATAGTGAGCCGTGCGTTGGCGCTTTCCATTTTTGGCAAGGGCATGTCAACACATGCCAACTCCGGTAACATGGGAACAAGGCCCTCACTCTCGCCGAGATCTCGCTTAATATCTCGCCGAGATTTCGGCATGAGGCCACTGGGAGGGCGCCAAATCAGGGGTACTAGTACCCCTGGCGCCAAATTCCAATCTGCTCGCGCACAAGTGAGTGCCTTTTGCGAATCGTTTTCGAATCATATTGTGTTTCGAGTGTTTACTGAGACAGAGAGGGAAGCCGCTGAGGACTGTGAGGCTGTTACTGTGGGCGGCGTGTGGCGTGTGGAAGGGCCATTGGGCCAGTGACCTCAGCCCATTCCATTCTCGGCTGTGCAGTGGTTTGGGGAAATGTGGGAAGTGTACAGCGAGAATGTGGTGCGGCGGTATTACGCGCGAACGCTGTCGATCGGCTTTGCGCTGTCGATCATCTACCGCGGGTTGATGGTCGTGCTGCCTTTTGTTGCTGCCTATGCCATGCAGGGTGTGTACGTGTGTGTGTGTGTGTGTGTGTGGTGTGTGTGTGTGTGTGTGTGTGTGTGTGTGTATGTGTGTGTGTGTGTGTGTGTGTGACTCGTGCTGCTATGCCACGCAGGCGCACGAGTGGCTGCTCATGTGCGTGTATGTGTGCGTGGTGTGCATGTGATTGCGTGTGTGCGTGTAGAAGGAGCTGGTGTCTTGCCCTGTCGCGCTCCGTGTTGCACCCCAACCAATCCGGCTCCCCATTGGCGCAGGGTTCTGGATCTCCGAGGCGACGTACGTGGAACAGCCCGACATCCACTTCAAGCACTCGCTCATTGCCGTTCTCGACGGCTCCAACCCCTTCACGTCCCTCGTGTGGAGCACTTTTCCCGACGTCAACCGCCTCTCGCAGGCCTCCCTCCGCGTCCCCGTCGTGCAGGTAAGGGTCGCCGCAGTGTCAGTGTCGCACGCTCAACCGTATGTCGTTGCACCGATGCTGATGTGCTCTGTGCGCTGCGCAGTCGTACGAAACGGACGGCAACCAGGACGGCGTGAACGACCAGCTCAAAATAACGCTATCGTTTCCGCTGAATGACGACGAGACGGTGACGGGCGTCAAGCTCCTCCTCTTCTTCGACTATCGTCTGTCGGTGTGTGGCGCAGTGTTCCCTCGCAGCCCACGTCACATGGACGCCATCTCGTTTTGCCGCCTGTCTGTGCGTTGGGCAGTCCCTTTGTCACCTTAGTTACTGTCGCTGTTGGTGTCGCCCGGTCAGTGGCCGGCGGTCCTCCCACACACCCCTGCGACGTGTGTCTTGTGCTACCTATATAATGATGCCACGGCCATGCGCATGTGTGCGAGTGCCTGACCCTGCGCTGCGTCCCACAGCGAAAACTGCGCCTCGTGATGGAGTCGATGGCATACCTCGAGTACTCTGCGGGCGTGGGTGGCTCGCAGCTGTTTGCGGACGGCTACCTCGTTCTCCGACAGCTCTCCCCCATTCCGTATCGCTCCACGCGCGTCGTTTACAACGGCACACTCGTCGCGCGCCCCGACATCACCCTGCCGGAGATCTTTGCGGCCTACGCGGACAGAAATGGTGCGGCCGTGTTCGACTGCGCCTTTTTCTCTTGTGACTTCCCTTTGTGTTCTTTGTGGGTGTTTCATGGCGCCATCGCCTTTACCCCACACGGCTCCTGCGCAGCCGGTGGGGGCGCTATGTGAGACTGAGCATGGGTGCTGTGCTTGACAACCCCTGTTTCTCTCGCAGAGACGACCGAGTACCAACCGCCGTACAAAGTGTGGACGGCGGGGCGCGCGAGTGGGCAGCCGTTTGTCATCACGGCGACTGTGCGCTACCCGCAGCAGACTGTTGTGTATCCGCCCCATTGCCTGCGCGCCTGTTACAGCACAGCATTGGACGTATCAGTGTGTGTGTGTTGCAGCCAGTTGGCTTGCATTCTTGGTTTTCGCTTGTTACGGTTTCGTGCGTCTCTGCACTCCACTCGTGCATCGCGCTCTCTCTTTCCCTTAATGTTCCGTATTGCCTTGACTGCCCCCCCTCTGTTGTTGCTTGCTGCAGCTACAAGCCGGGCTTCTGGATGATCATCAAGTTTGCGTGGATCCAGTACCTCTGCATCGCGGCCATCTTCTATGCCGTGTTCCGCTACATGCGCAAGTACATTTACGGGAGCCAAATGGTCCCCACGTTCATCTCCCCAGACAAGCACTCGATCAACCCACGGCCACACATTTCGTGACGTGGCCTTGCTGTCCCCGGTTGCTGCATTGCGTGGCCGCGTGCGTGTGTCTTTGCGTCTGCGTTACTGTCAATATATTCTGTCGACCCTGGCCGGTGATCACGTGACCAGGTCCCTTGGCAACCCACTGATGGCTGACTCTGCTCTTTCAAAAGCTCCCCACACATACGCACACACACACGCACACGACACACGCACACGACACACGCACACGTCACACGCAGAAGACACACCACACATATTCTGGTCCATTTGCCTTTGGTGTGTTGGGACAAGTTGGCTTCGTGGGCGACATTGAACCTGTTTGCGACGTTGCTTTGTGTTGTTAGTGGCGCGTCCCTCGCCGTGCGTCATGGCGCACCTGAGGGACCGCGCTGTGCGGGCGCCTATCATCGAGGCAAGCGCTGCTCGATTGTCCTTTTGCGCGCATCCGCTGTGCCAGTGCGATGAATGCAAGTTGGGAATGGGCATCGCAATTGTGCGACTGAACAGCAACCCTCACGCGCACACACGTGTGACGCTGGCTTCTTCGTGCAACGCAGGTGCTTGACTCGTGGAACTTCACTGGGCGCAAGTTGGAGGGTGGGACTTGCTGCTGTGTGTTGGATTGGCGGCATTCGCCGCTCAGGCTCCCACTATTATTCTATCATCAGTGCGAGTGCACGGTTACTCCGTTTTGGTGCCGGGGCGTGCTCGTGTTGTCCGTATGCTCACAACGGTTTGAACCCCAGGCGTTTTTATCGACGAAAAGACGGTCGCGCAAATCAACGCGCGCACCCGCGTGGTTTCGGACGCCTCGCTTGGGTCCGGCGGCGCGGGCGCGTCCACCTCCCCGAAGCTGTCGAGCAATAGCCTGAACGAGCTCACTGCGCGGCGGGGCAGCGACAACAGCGACGCAAGCGGCGATCACCGCGTGCGCGTGCGCTCGTGGCTCGAGGAACACGGCACGGGCTTGGCGTCGGAGAGCGGCAATCGTGTCGGCCTCACTGTCGACGCGTCCTTCCGCTCACAGCACGGCTCGTACGTCGGCACTCCCGAGGACAGGCTCTCGCCCTCTCCTTCGTTTGCGCGCGCGGCGAGCAGCAACAGCCGGGCGGGTGTGGTGGGCGCCGTGTCCCACGAGCCCTTGCCCGCGGAGAGTGTCGCCTCGCCAGCGCCAATGCGAGGGTCCGCCTTGCACACCGTGGTATCGGAAACAGCGCCCTCCACCGCGCCCGAGGGGGAGGTAAGCGTGACGGCGTCGTCGCAGATGGACTCTGCGGGCGGGGGGCCTGCGGGCGTGCGGTCGCCGGCGTCGGTCATGTCCGATTCGGAGGACACGCCGAGCAAGAGCAACGAGGAGGCCTCGAAGGCGCAGGGGAACGACGGCGAGGGAAGCGAGCCCTCGGCCGCCGCCGCGAACGTGTCGGGTGGGGCTGCGCTGCTGGCAGCATGCACCGTGAGCCGATGCTGTGCTCTGTTCGCTGTGTGTGCTTGTATGTTTTATGGTATGCTGCATTTACTCGTTTTGTGTGCGCGTGTGTGAAGTGGAGGGCGGAGGGGTTCTCTCTAACGGGAATGTCCCGTTGCCTCGCAGCGCCCGCGGAGGCAAAGCGGACGCGAAAGCTGAACAAGAAGGAAGAGCGCGAGGCGATGCGTCAGGCGATCGCAGAGACACTTCAGCTGCAGGAGGTGCGTCTGCGCGCGCGATGCGTGCTCTGGGCTGTTGATGGGGGACTGATGTGTCCGTGTGTTCTGCTGTATTAGTGCGAATAGCGTGCTGCGCCCCGTTCATTCGCCAAAACTCCTTTCTGCGCAGCAAATGGGGTCGGGAACGAGGGACATGTCCCAATTCTTCAGTGGGTGCTTGTGAAATTATCGCCTGTTCCTCGAGCACAGGGGTCTTTCTTTGGCCGTTGGTTTTTAAAACGGGCGTTATGTGCGAGTGCCGCTTTGCTGATGCCTGTGACGCCAGATGCCGATAAGGACGTCAACGAGATGATCAAGCGGTGGAACAAGCGCATTGCGCAGAATAGGAAGGCGAACGGCGGCGTCTCCATCGCAAAGGTACGCCGCTGCCCTGTCCAGACCCGCGGTGCCAGTCCAGGCGCGCGGTTGTTTTTCTAACGCACGCGCGCATTTCGTACCGCAGGACCGCAAACACCAGGTGATGCTCGAAATGCAGCACGACAGGGCGCTCGTGGGAATACCCCGAATGGTGCGCAATGAGCTGCTGGAGGAGGCCTACGCCATCAACCTCAAGGTCGTCCAGGCGTACCAATCGCAGGTCCGTGCGTACGTGCATCTCTTGGCGCTTGTGTGTGTGTGTGTGTGGGGGGGGGGGGGGGTCGTCCCTTGTGTGCTAGTGTGTTTTGCTTGTAGGTGTGGCAGGTTGTTTTCTTCTAGCGTGTCTGAATTGTGCCAGTGGTGACTTTCCATCGACCGATACGAAGACGCATGTCTGAAAATCGCCTTCCCTCTTACACAGCTGGGTGACCGTAATGAGAACACGGTCATTGCGACAGAAAGCATCCGCCGTCTCGCGGACGAGCTTGAGCGCAAGTGCGATGTCTGAGTGGCACGCATCCCCCGCGTTACCGTGCAGGCCACGGGCTGCGTGTGCGCGTTCGTCCTTCGTGCTGTACATTTCCTGGCATCGTCGACTCGTTTGCGTGCGGTTGCAATATATCTAAGGTCAACTGTGTTTCTAGTCTGTGTCCAGTATGACAACCATGTCCGTGTGCTCACTGGACGAGGGCTCCTCGATTTCATGAGATGGGATTGCAATAATACTGGCCTGACACAAGGCGAGCGGTAAATTGTCTGCAACCGTCACTTGCTGTCCCTTTGCAAGACCATTCTGCCCTTGGTTCTGTCGACGCACGAGGGACAGTTCTCCTCACAGTGTTTGTATGATTGGCACTCACGATTCATTTGGCGTGCCGCGCGAGCACGTCGAGAGCGTCAGACACCTCCATTGGCAGCTTGCCCAGCTCGTGCTCAAAAGAGCCGCGCAGTTCCGATAGTAGGCGCATGGACGACTTCGGTCCCTCTTCCTCTCCGACGCCCTGCATTGACGTCACACGACGCGCTGCCATCCGCAATCGCCTCAGCGCATCGCTCGGGGCACTCGCGGAGAGCGAGTCGCCGGTCGTGAACGACGCCGACATCGGGTCCTCTTCGGCATTCTGCGCAAACGTCGACGCTCTTCGCACGAGCTTCTGCCGCACTTTGATCGTCGCATGGGACGTCTCTGCGCGGCTAAGACTGCTCTCGAGCTCGCGAATTCGCGCGCGAAGGGCGGATATGTCATCTGCGGCGGGACGAAGGAGCAGCATAAACCCTAACCCTAACCTATGTTTGGAGCACCGCATGCAAACATGTCAGAGCGACGGAAATCATTTCTGGACGTCACGAAATCTGGGCGCATCGACGCCAACAGCTAGTTACACGAATGACGGTTACGAATACGCGAAAATAGGGCAAGACCATGCAGCGCACTCACCGCCCTCTGCCTTTGCCGTGAGCACAAGCGGGACAGAGTCGTCCGCTAGCACGGCCTCGCTCACGGGCATGAAGGGGTCCGCAATCACGTGATCCGCGATGGACACGGTCACCCTTTCCGGCACCGCGGGCGCAGAGGACGACACCGAAAGCGCGCTCCTGCGAATACTTCCCGACTGCGACCCGCGCATCGTCGGTACCGGCGACGCGGCCATGTTGATCGCCGTGTTCGATGACGAATTCGCGAGCGTGCGGGAGCTGCGGAAGGAGGACCCGTGCGAGCCCGTGAGCGACGAGCGGCGCGAGTCGTGAGAAGGTTGCGGATGTGGCACAGTAAGCGCGGGCGGAACGAGGAGGTCGAAACGCGCCCAGTCGAGGCCGTGCTTCTCGCAGGCCGCCTTTGTTATCTCGCCGTAACGAGCGTTCGCGGGGACATCGACAACGTCAATTGTGCAGAGGACCGTCTTTTCGCACGAGCCGTCCGCGGCAGACGCTGCGTCGCCGGCGCCGTTCGGAGCGCCGCCGAGCGCATTGGCAGGCACAGCGACTCGGATGTGCCAGACACCCAGCATCTCTTGCACTGCGGCCAGGGTCGGGGTTAGGGTTAGCTAGGGTTGCGGCATCCAGTTGGTAATACAAGGCACACTCACTCCCGGCGACGGTAGCTGCCAAGGCGTCGAGCCAGGCAATTTTCTCCTTCTCGTTTGCGGCGAGGAATGTGTAGCCCTCTATGCCATCGCGATCCCACGCCATGTGAAACACTATGAAAGCATTGCGCACGCCTGTTGGCAGGGCACGGTGTCAGTCACGTGTGCGAAAGCGGACAGGTTTGGATGTGCACAACTGCACTGCTGACGGCGCATGTACCGTAGAACGAGAGCACACACACCTTCGTCGCCAGTGATGTCCTCGAAGCGCACGTCTGTGATGGCGATTGGCTGCGACGACATTGCCATTCTTCAGCAGAGTGCGCACACGTTACACATGCGCCAAACAAGGTTGTGCTGCACAGCCGAGGAGACTAGTAAGCTCTCGACGCAATATGCACCTCCTTCGACACGATGTACTGCTCGTTACGCGCGCCGCTCGCACCGGGAAGCAGTTGCCGCTGCGGCCGCGCAACGATGAGCGCATCGTTCAAAAGAATGACGTAGCGCTCTGTCGCGCGGAGAGAGCCCGCCTTCTGCAAGCGGCCTTCGCGCACAACATAGCGGCCGGGCGCATCGAGCCGAAATTCCTGCGCAGCATCACGCATGAATCAGAAAGCGCTCACGACCGATCACAATCACAGCCCGTAACAGTTAAACCAGGACGCTCACCCATGGCAGGTCATCGGGACCCTCTGGCGCGAACACGACCGACTCTTGCAACGCGCGCGCGCGGATGATACCTTGGCGCTCGCGCACCGCCGCGTTGACTTCGGCAATGAACGAGTCGAAGCGCGAGGACATTTCGGCGACGGCACCGGCGTGCTGTGAATCGTTTCCGTGGAACACAGCCGCGTCGGGCGGAAGCTTTCCGAGGCGTCGTGAAATGTCACGGAAGAAGAGGGGGAACTTTGTGATGCGTTGCATTGGGCAGACGAGCAGCGACTTGAACGAGAGGCGCCTGCAGATCGGCTGCCGCTCGCACCACTGGGCGCGTCACGTGACATGGCGAGTTGCGTCCGTCAGTAGGACACACGGCGGACAATAAACGGCCACGGCAACACGTGATTCGGGCGGCAAGTGAAGCGTAAGTAAGGAGAAGGGGGGGGGGGGGGGGGGGGGGCGGCTAAGAACAGACGACAAAGGTGTAATGAGACAGTGTGGAAAAGGGGCCAGGTGGGGTTTGGGAGGGAGGACGGGGAAAGAGGGCGGCGAACAAAGGCGGACCTGCATGAACAGCTCGAAATCGGCGGAACGAAGCAGCTGCGAGTCGATGTAGGCGATGATGTCGGGGTAGGCCAGCAGATACGCGCGGAAATCCGCGAAAACGTGGGCGACCTGCGCGGCGCAACAAGTTAGAATAGCATACACCAACCAGCGCACCCACGCACACTGTTTCGGACGCATTCGACACACACGGCGACTCACCTCGCCGAATATCTCCAACAAGTCCTTCGCAGAGGCCACGCGGTGGATCGTCCACTGCGCATCGGCCGACGGCGGCGCCATTCGCGCAAAGAGAGTGCGGGCGACAGTGTCCGCGGACGCATAAAGCGTGGTGATGTTACCAAAGAGATGCACCTCGGACACGTCGCCGAGGTAACCGGCTTCCTTGGCTGTGCGGAGGGGCACCATGAAGCCCTGGGAAGGTTCGATTGCGACGCCATCGCAAGGGTAAGAGACAAGACGAACTAAAAACCAAGGCGGTTAGACAGCAACAGGGTCCACGTGCGCGCACCAAGCTAGTTCTATGCGAGAGAAAGCGAGGGGTCGTTTGAGAGGTGGACGGCGGCACATCCAACGCTGACCAGGCGCATAACGGCCCAAGTGAAAACGCATACCTCGCGGACAGTGATGACGGACTCGAGGAAAGAAACCTGGGCAATGAAGCCGGTTGCTTAGACGGTGCACCAACCACCCACGACGCAAACACACACCCACGCGCACAGGCACGCATGTCCCTAGCACACTACGCACCTGCGACGCAAACACACACCCACGCGCGCAGGCACGTATGTCCCTAGCACCCTCTACGATATTTCGCGCACATTGCAGCCACAATCCCCCCAACGAATTGACACACTACGCACCTGCGACGTGAACACTTCCCACGCGTGGTCACACAGCTGCTTTTCCTCGTGTGACAGCGCCGCCACAGTCTCCGCGGGCAAGAGGTCCCGCCAGTTTGCGTCACGCATGTGCGTGAAGTCGTGCGTCGCACTCCTCGCCGCTGCGTCGCCATACACCACCAGGGACTCGAGAAAATCGCCGAGGGACTGGTGCGTTATGGCGCGCGCAGCCGCTGCCTCGCCAAAAAATTTACCGAGCTTGTCGGACGAGTGCGCGCTCGCCGTCTGAAGGCCACGTGGAGGGTATGCGAGTGAGTACACATTGTGACGAAACGGTAGTTACGGGGTAGGGTTACCTATGTTCCCAACAACAGGTGCACCACGGCAGTCATGACAGCACCACCCGTCCTATTTACCAATTTACCCCCCCCC
>CALSCQ010002278.1:12500-21998 GCA_943704525.1 Pigoraptor vietnamica | reverse complement strand
GGGGGGGGGGGCCGGGGGGTCGCTTGACTTTGTGCGCTGGTTCGAAGAGAAGTACGAGCCCTGGACATTTGTGCGCTGTCGGCGTTCGCGCTGGAATTGCTCGCTCTGCGTCGTTCGCGACGCGGAATTCCCGTTTTGCGATGCACTCAAAGTACTCGTCGTGTGTCCAAATGTGGGGCGGGTGGGAAGACCACGACCGCCTTGTGCTCGAGCGGCGCCTCGGCGTGGAGATGCGCCAGCGTCCCATCAGATACGTGTGTCGGACGTGGCTTATCGTGACAGGTGCGTAGTGCTGCATGCGGCGATTGACTTTGCAATCCCCGCTGTCCCTCTGACGCCTCAAGAACTTGATCGGGTGAGACAAGAAGACCTGCCGTGTGGCGCAGTGGCTCGAAAAGCGGCTGTCGGCGGTGGTTTGTGCTTGTCTATATATAATGGGCATGTGTCACACTGAAGAGGCAATATGGCTGTGGTTGAATGAAGAGCGCACATTTTTGTCATTTACAGTTCACCGCGCGGCTCCGCACACATCATTGCTATTGCCGCGGGTTCAGACGAGAGAGTGTGGATGTGTGGAGACACTTGCACGGCGCCGTCTTGATCCATGTCGTGAGCGCAAGCGTCAACGCGGCTCATCGCGTTGCCGGACGGCTCTTCCTTCCGCTTTCACTCTTCCGAGGCCCGCGCTCGCTCGCGCGCTCTCTCTCGAGCGTATCCTTCACGTCGAACCCATGAACGCGTTCGTGACATTCGACGAAGAGTGCGCAACGACAGGGGCGAGTCGCTGGCCACCGGCAGACGTACAGACCTCTCAGGGCCCCTCGCTGCTGTCGGCGTCGCCTTGCGCTGCTTTTTTCGCCCGCTCCTGCCGCAAATTAATTCAGCGACACACACTTCACACACTCATGACACGCAGACGTGGTGTGGAAAAAACATATACGTAAGAGGCGAGCCACCGAACGACAGTGCAGTGCTTCGACACCACTCACATAAAGAGGCGAGACACCGAACGACAGTGCAGTACGGCGCACGAACGGAATGGGGATATTAACGCCGGCACACTTTTACGACTTCACGAAAACACCCGCGCACACACCGCACATGCGGGGAGATTCAAGGCATTAAGCACAAACACAAACAAAGAGCCATTCGCACCTTTCGCTGGTACTTTTGAAGCCTCCGCACGATAGCTTCCGTTGCGACGCGGCACGTCTCGCACATGAGGAACGCCGGCGTCGCCGACGCAGCGCCAGGCGGGGGCATCCACTCGCATTGTCGCGAACGAAAGTAACGCCCTGTGAGCGACTCGTGTAGGGCCATTCTCTTCGTCGACAGAATTTTCGCGTCGACGAGCTGTGCGATGAGGGCGACGTCCCGCAGTCCCGCGCACACCTGCGCCACCGGCGTCTCGGTGGCCGCGACGAGCTCGTGCAGCAATGCAAGCGAGGTTATCCTTCCCTCGCGTGCGAGCTCCCCGCACACAAAGAGTCGGAAAGAGAGCGTGCCGCTGCTGAACACGAGGCGAACCGCCGGAAATTCGCCCGTCTCCGGTGTCCATATCATGCACGCGGGCCTGTTGTACGCGCACACTTCGACGATGATGTCACCTGTCTCCCCGGCAACAAGCCCCGTGTTTGTCGGAACACAGAATACCAAAGGGGGAACGGAGATGCCGCGGGAGGTCACACACACGCCAGCATGATTCCCCCGCGACCCGTCCCCACTCGACGACACGTGCCGCGTCAGCACCGCGATGGGGCGCTGGTTGGCGATTTTCCCCAGGAGCGAAACGAGGGCGTCGACGCGCCGTCGCTCTGCTTCAGCGCAGTGGGCCTTGACGAAGAGCAGGAAGCGCGGGTTCGACGAGTCGATGCCACCGGGCGAGAAGAGATGGGGGTGCGCCTCGGTAAGCTTTTGCACAATGTCGCGCACATCTCCGCCGAAGAAGAGGGGGTGCTCCACGGAAGATACGGCCGAGAAGAGCAGTTGTGACAACGCATTGCGCGGTTCGGCGGCGGGGGCGGGCGTTACGGTTGCGCTGGGAGTGTTCGCTAGGACAGAAGCGCCCGGTGCGGGAGTGTTTTGGGCGTGCGTCGTTGCCTTGCCCCTTCCCTCCAGCTTGGAGCGGAGTGCATTGGCCGTCCCTTCGGAGATGCTCCCCTTGCGCTCCATGGCGGCGGTTGTCTGTCGGCAGCTGTGCCTCGGCTTTCGATTGAAAGATTTGCAGTTGAAGCGAGAGACTGTGACTGTTCCACAGGTTTGAATCTGATTGTAGAAAATATATTCGCGCGCAATCGGAAGTGCGATCGTATCGTCTTTTGGGTCAGAAAAGCGTCGTGCCTCGTTTCGCGGCCGTAGCCACTGCTACACGCACAAAAACACTACGGCACACAGACGACTTTTCACTGGTGTGCCGTGACACTCTTAAAGACCGTCACACGCAAATTTCCGCTTTGTTCAGACTCGACACAACGCACCACGCATTTCCATAGCAGGCGCCTGGCGACCATGCGACGGGTGAGGGGGCGAACGGCTCCCACACCGCGCACAGCCACCACGTACACGTAATCCCACGCCCGCACACATATCCCAACAGTACACCGCCCAGAACGCACACGCGAAGCCGGACGCGCGCACACGACGCGACCAAAAATCCATTCGGCGCAGATCCAAGCGCCCGAGCGATCCGTCGATAGGGCAACAGTCGCACACCACCGCCGCTTAGACGCGGAGAAGGAAGAGGCCACTGCGGAGGCGGTTGTACTCCTGCACACCCTCCACCGATCCGATGCACGCGAGGACGGGGTCGCGGTCGTACACATACTCCATCATCACGCGGCGGACGGCCGACGCGTCGACGGCGTTGAGGCGAGCGTCGAGCTCGGCGGGGGTGATCCTACACGGGCACCGGGGAGAGAGAGCGTTACGAGAGCGTTACGACATGGGCGAAAGTGCAAGAGACACACAGATTGGAGTCGAGACGAGGAGAGGAGAGGGATACGCAGAGGAGCAAAGAGGCCCGCATTCGACAACACGCACGCACCTCCGGCCGTACGTGAGCATCTGCCGGCCAATGTCCTCGCAGATGGGCGTCGTGCCGTCCAGCTGCAGCAGCATGTTCGCCTTGAGCTGGTTGCGCGCGCGCGTGACCTCAGACTCGGTCGCGCTCGTCGCAATGCGCATCCACTCGCGCTCGAGCTCCCACACCATGTCCTCGACGGCCATCGGGTCCGACACGAGGTACGTGCCCCAGAGGCCAGTGTCGCTGTACGTCGTGTGGAAGCTCATGTAGCTGTGCGCGAGGTTGTGGCGGATGACCTCGTCGAGGAGAGGCGACGAGAGGTGCTTGCCGCCGCCGAAAGACCGGTCCCATCCGCCGACAATCGAGTTGGCGACCATGAGGGGGAAGTAGTCGGGGTGCGACCACCCGACGCTCTGCACGGCAAGGGCGACGTGTGCGACGCCCTTGTCGTCGTCGCGCACGCGAATCTCGCTGCCGGTGTAGCGGCACTTGGGGAGAACGGGCACCTCGCGGCTGCAATGGTGGTCGCGTGCGTGAGTATCCCCCAGAGCGAGAGACGAAGACAAGACGAAGACGCCCCAACATCGAACCGCACGTGAAGCGCTATTCTATTCACGACACAGCGCGTCTCAGCTGCACACCACAATCACAATAGCGCGTCGCACAAGCGCACGAAACTTCGCAGACACACACACACACACACACACACACACACACACACACACACACACACACACATACACACACACATCCCCCGCACTCACTTGGTCGGGAGGGCGGCAAACTTCTCCTCGGCGAGGCGGACGAGCGCGTCGTGGTCCACGCCACCGGCAGCCGCGAGCACCATGCGGGGGGCCGTGTAGTGCGTCGAGACATAGTCGACGAGGTCCTTGCGCGTGATGCTCTTGACGTTCTCAGCGGGCCCGAGGATCGTGCGGCCGAGGGCGGTCCCCTGGTAGGCCGTCGCGTGGAGGTGGTCAAAGACGACCTCCTCAATCTGCCCGCTGATCTGGTGCATCTCGCGGAGGATCACGTCGCGCTCACGCTCAATGTTCTGCTCAGAGTACTGCGCGTTCTGGATAATGTCCGAGAGAATGTCGACGGCGCGCGAGACGTCGCTCTTGAACACCTTGGCGTAGTAGACCGTCTGCTCGCGCGACGTGTACGCGTTCAGGTGGCCGCCAATGTTCTCAATCTCGACCTCGAGGTCGTACTGGCTGCGGTTCTTGGTGCCCTGCAATAGGACGGAGGGCATTCAGCATGGGCACAGTAACGTTTCCACGCAGCAGCGGTGTGTCGCGAGTGCATACTCGAGCGAGCATGTTGACGATAGCTGAGAGCTGAGAGTCACACGACATGGAACGAAACAAAGCACTACACGACAAGGAACGAAAAAATGCACTATTATCGCAAATGGCGCCACACCGAACACGAAAGGCCGAGATAAAGACGCAAGTGACTTCCAAATGCACGGCGAGATGTGCCACTGATGTCAAAATAATGACACAGCGAGGCTATCACAAGCGTCCGGAATGCGAGATTCATCGACCATTTTCGGTCGAGAGCAGAAACACAATTGCCGCATGAAGGAGACGGAAGGAAAGAAAGAAGAGAACAACAAGAGCAACGCACAGCCCTCCCGCGAAATAACACTGCCACGCAGTAGACGTTTGAAACGCGTCACACCGTAACTCTCTTCGCACCCTCAAAGCAAGAGACGCACCTTGAACGCCATGTGCTCCAAAAAGTGCGCGACGCCGTTCGTCCGCTCATCCTCAAAGCGGCTGCCGGCATCAATCCACAACCCAACCGTCGCCGTCTCATGCCCAGTGTTGGCCGACGCCACGCGCAGGCCGCTCTTCAGCGTCGTCACCTTAGTCTCGGGGACGTTCAGGAGGGCGTCCTGGTACCGCGCCGACACGGACGCATCGTACCGAGGGGCCGACGTCCGCAGCGAGCGCGCACCAGCGCGAAGCTACCGAGCGCATGTGCAGAAATACAGGTAAGTACGGCACCTACTGCATCACACATTACGAAGCTATTTCTCCGCATCGCACGCAGATTTCACGTAAAAGATGCAGAAAAGCGCCACCAACACACTCACCGCCGAGAAGGCCGCGCGGGCACCCCTCGTAAGCATGGTGTGATTTTGTGCTGAGGAGACAAGTCGTTCGTCGTGTAAGACAGTCGCTTATAAATGGAGCCCAAAAACTCACAACAACCCCGATGCTTACCGAGTCGAGACACCGACAATGGCCACGCACAAAGGGACGGCGTGCCTTCGTGCCTCGCACTTTCAAACGGAAGAGGGAAACAATTGCTGTGCGTGTGTATGTGTGTGTGTGTGCGAGCTGTGTGATCCATCAGATGGGATTGCTAAATAATCATCCATTTTCATACAAATTCCATAGTGAGAAGGGGCGCCGTAATAATTCATGCCGCTCACATCATTCTGCCGAGATCTCGCAAAGCTATTCATCACGTGATGTACGTAACAATTGTTACTTTTCAACTTTATCGTCAACACGTGCAACACACACCACCCTGCGCATCACTTCTCACGCGATCTGCTCTCAACGCTCTCTCTCTCTCTCTCTCTCTCTCTATATATATATATATACTCTCGCAATTCTCTCTCTAGCCTCTCTCAATATGGAGGCGGAGGACGCCCAACCGGCCGTCGCTGGCGACCAGGATGTCCCCATGGCGGGCGTTGAGGCTGCGCCGGCACACGAGAGCCAGGATGCGCCCATGTCCGCTTCTGGGGGGATCGGAGGGGAAAAGGCTGCTGCGGACGGAGAGGAAGACGGGGGCGACGGCGCGGGTCTTCCGAGCCACTCTGAATACTCGAGGATGACGGTGCACAATTTGCCACGCTACATTGGCGTGAAGGACATGCGGAAAATATTGGGCTCGCTTGAGATTCCGTATGTGCGGATACACAAGACGCCAAAGTGGTCGCACGCCATCGTCGTGATGAAGGTGCGTGGGCACGAAGAGCAGCCCTTGTCACAGGGGAGTGTGCGAACTATGGGGAAAAAAGGCATGGTCTCGGTTACTCTCCTACCTCACCCGCGTGCGTGCACACTCTACGTAATGGCAATTGCTGTGCAATAACGTACAAGCACATATCATACGCGTGTGTTCGCACTCACCTTCATAGTTGAATCCACACACGCGCGCACACATCGAAGCCACGCATGCATGCACGCGCGTGGCCATGTGCAAGCACGCCTCCCTCTCCTTGCATTTCCACTGACGGCATTTGTACCCAGTCGGACGAAGCGCGCGACGCCGCCATTGCCAAGATCACCAATCACGTGGTGAAGGGCCACGCACTTCAGGCGAAGCCAATGGACAAGCTGCAGGACCCCTGCGCAAACCTCGCAGACGTACGTGTTTTTGTGTGCGTGTGTGCGTGTGTGCGTGTGTGTATGTGTGTGCGTGTGCATGTGTGTATGTCGGGGCTTAAGTGTGTATGCATGCGTGTACGCTGGTGAGTGTGTTGGTGTGTATCAATGTGTGCGTGTGTGTGTGTGCGCGCGCGTCTGACGCTCTTGATTGCAGCCGAAGCAATTCCGAAAGCGCGGTCTTGAAGACGACGACGGCCCCCACGGAAAGCGCGCCAAAGTGGACGACTCTGCGCCGCCGGAGGATCGCATTGTTCACAGCGTCACGCCATGGGCCGAGTGGGTGGAGGGGTTAGGGTTCGGGAGAGATGGGGCGGTGCTGCCTGAGAGGGGAACAAAAGAGGAGGGTGGAGAGTTGATTCGAGTGGTGTGTGTGCGCGTCTGTGTGTGTGTGTGTGTGTGTGTGTGTCTGTGTGTGTGTGAGTGTGTGTGTGTGTGTGTGTGTGTTTGTTGGAGAGGGCGGGAATGCGGAGGGGTTGATATGACGGTCATTTCTGGTTCGTTGCCGCTATTTAGCATGTTCAATGCTTCCGAGACCTCTTGTAACCCTCTGCTGCATTTGTGCCGCCTAATTGCGCGATATGCGCGTTCCATTTCACGACTCCCTTGTGTATTTGTGTTTGTGTGTGTGTGTGTGTGTGTGTGTGTGTGCGTGTGTGTGTGTGTGTGTGTGTGTGTGCGTAGTGTACCATATCCCGAGCAGCTCGCACGCAAGAAAGAGGCGATGGACACTGTTCTGCGCCGCATTACGCTGTCGTTTGGTGACAACGACTCAAAGCCCGACTGGGTCCCAGGGTAAGCGCGTCACTCGCTTCGACTGGTCACGTCGTGGACGCTCTGTCTAAGGGAACGATGCAAGTGCTCGTTCGCACGCACGCGTTCCGTCTCCGTCTCTGCCCACTTGCGGTCCTCTGCTGCGCTCTCGTGTCACCACCATATCTCTCATGCGCTCTCTGGTGTCATACACAGGCTACACGGCGGGCCGTGCTGTCCCCTCGAGGACACGCTTGCCTCTCCGCGCACGAATGGCTATCGCAACAAGTACGAATTTGCGCTTGGGTATGGCGTGGATGGCACGCCCACCGCCGGCTTCATGCTCGGCGCGTACAAGGACGAGGTCGTTTCGGTGGCGGTGGGTGTGCGTGCCTGCACAAACAGTAGCGCGCGCACGGACACGTGCACTCACACGCACGCAAGCACGCAAATCCCCCAACCCTGTAAATCGGTGCTATTACTTTCCGCGCGTTCCTCTCCTTCACTTTGATAACGGATTTCGCTTCCCTTCGCAGGAACCGACGAAATGTCCCAATACATCGGACAACGCGAAGGCCTTGTGTGCTGCGATCCAGGTGTGCATTCGTCGTCTTCTATGGGCTCTTTCCTCCTTCATGCCCGCGTGCACGCTCCCGCACTTGCCATTTCATTATCTGCATGTTCTCCATTGTTTCTGTTATTTTTCACTTACTTTGCCTCTTTACTCGGTACTCAATGCTCTGCATCGGCTGCTCCACTTGTCACGTGCGTAGGCGTACATTCGGGGCTCCCCTCGTCCGCCGTATAACCGCGTGTCGCACAAGGGCTTCTGGCGTATGCTGACGGTGCGCGAGGGGGCGAACGAAGGTGCGTGGGACCCAACTATCTCGCTCTCTCAATTGAACTGTCGAGATTATGGGCGCGCGTGTTTGTGCGTATGTTGACACGGAAATCCTTGTGTATGACTTCGTCTTATGTGTCTTTGTCTTTTGTGTCTTTGTGTCTCGCAGTTATGGCCATTGTGCAAGTTCAGACGACGGGCGTTGACGATTCGGAGGTCGCTGCGGAGTCTGAGGCGATCAAGAACTACTTTCAGGAGAAGGCGACGAGCGGCGCAGTTCTGCTCACCACCCTCATGTGGCAGGTGCGACTGAAAACGCCGGTCACAGCCGCACGCGACACACACACACACACACACGCACACACACACGCACACACACTGATGTAACTTTTCGCTCTGTGTGACCGCTGTTGCGGCTGCTTTCCGAATGCATGCACTGCGTCTCCTCACAGCGCAGAGACTGAGTGCGTTTCTCCGCAGGTGAACAACGGGCGCTCCAACTGCTTCACGCCCGACATGCCACTCACCCTACTCATGGGACCTGACGTCATCCACGAGAAGCTGCTGGGCCTTACGTGAGTTGACGGGAGCTTTGCATGTCCCGTCCACGCGAAAGCTTCTGGGTCACTGCACGTGTGTGTGCTTATCTTGTCATGCTCTTGGACTTCTTAAATGTTTGCACTTTTTACTGACTCTTCTTCGCGTCTGCGCATGTATCATTGTGCCGGGCGTCGTTCAGGTTCCGCATTTCGCCGTCGGCGTTCTTCCAAACGAACACTGGCGGCGCCGAAGTCCTCTATTCGAAAATTCGCGAGTGGGCAAACGTGCAAGACAAGAATACGACGGCTGTCGGTGCGTAAATCCGTGACTTTTCTTCTGTGCGTGTGTTTCTCCGTGAGTGGCTCTTACACTGCATGGTTGTGTCGCACGTGGACCGTGCATGATGTTACGTTTTGGCGTGGCTGAAATGTGTGGCTCTTTACCTCCTCCGCAGACGTCTGCTGCGGGACGGGGACAATCGCGCTCATCATGGCGGCCGCCGTCAAGCACGTGATTGGCGTCGAGATGGTCGCAGACGCGATCAAGGACGCAAAGGTCAACGCGGAGCTCAACGGTGGGCATCGTATGCGCGTGCTTGCCTATGTGCACGCGTGTCTGTGTGCGCGTGTTTTGTATGTTTCTGTCTGCGTCTGTGTGTGTGTTTATGGGAGTGTCATTGTGTCATGAGTCTATCTCCGCGTGTGTGTGTCTGTGTCTGTCTTGGCATGTGTATGTGGTGTTTGTGTCTATAAGCGTTTTGTGTCTATATGTGTGCGTACGCGTGTGCACATGCACTCACAATCGTGTGCATGCAGGCATTACGAATGCCGAGTTCATCTGCGGCAAGGCAGAGTCCGTGATGCCCGGACTGTCCAAGCGACTGAGTGACGAGGGCGGTGCGCTTGTCGGGATTGTGGACCCTCCCCGCGGCG
>CALSCQ010002278.1:0-7500 GCA_943704525.1 Pigoraptor vietnamica | reverse complement strand
GCACACCTTGTCGCACCAGCTGAGGTTGAGCGTGTGCACGTTGCGGAGTGCCGACACGTCCCGCAGGTTCTCGCAGCGGCGGAGATTTAGCGTGTGGACGTTGCCGAGCGCGGAGACGTCCGTGATCCCTTCGCACTCGCTGAGATCGAGATAGTGGACGGCGCCTAGCGCAGACACGTCGGTGATATTCACGCACGAACTCAACACGAGCGAGTACGCCTTGCCAAGCGCGCTGACGTCTGTGATGCCGTCGCACGACGCCAGCTCTAGCATGCGCACGCCGGTCAATGCAGACACGTCCCTCAGACTGTCGCACCCGTTCGCCATGAGCGTGTCCACGCCGCCCAGCGCAGACACGTCGGCCAACAGGGTGCATCCGCTGACGTCGAGCGTGTGCACGGTCCCCAGCGCCGACACGTCCGACAACTGCGAGCACCAGCTGAGATCTAGATTGTGCACGCGTCCGAGAGCGGAGACGTCCGCGACGTTAGGACAGCTGCGGAGCGTGAGATTGTGGACGGATCCAAGCGCCGACACGTCTCTCACGCGCGCGCAGTGGGCGAGGTTGAGAGTGTGCACGCCGCCGAGCGCGGAGACGTCCTCGACGCGATCGCACGACCCCAGCAGCAGCGTGTGAACACGACCGAGCGCAGAAACGTCCGAGATGCCGCGACACATGCTGAGGACGAGCGTGTGCACACCACCCAGCGCGGAAACGTCCGTGAGTGAGTGGCACTCGCACAGATTGAGCGTGTGAACGCCGCCGAGCGCCGACACGTCCGAGAGGCTGCGACACCAGCCGAGGTCGACCTTGTGAAGACTGCGAAGGGGGGCGACGTCGACGAGGCTCGTGCACCTCCCCAAAAACGCCGAATGGATGCCACTCAGCGCGGAAACGTCCGTGAGATCTCGGTCGCCGGAGAGGCCGATGCAGATTCGGTCGCGTGGGATTGTGTCGCAGACGAGCTGGCGAAAGGCGGCGTCCTCCAAAAACTTGTAAGAATGAGGGTAGGCGAGAGTGAACGTGCGGTGCGGCTTCGCAAGCGCGCGAAAGGAGCGGCAAACACCGCCGACGGCCGCGAGGTCTTCCTCACCGAGACGTGCGAGGATGTGCACGTCCAGCACTTCGACTGGGAGGTCGAGAAGCGAGAGGGACGTCGGCGCTGTGTCGCGTGGCGCGGCATCATCGACCTGCATGGCAGCGAACGAAAGAACGCGCGCGCAAGGCGACGTCTCTGCGCTCGTTTTTGGGATTTCGACGATGATTTTCTTGAAGACGTGTATGTATGCGACTCCTACTAGTTGGGGATTTGCACGGGGACTCAAGTACATACAGACGAAGTTAGAAAAAGGGAATTTGCACACGTGGTAACCGACAGTCGCATTCACCGGGACTGGCTGTCTTTCGTTTGACTTTCGCTTGACATCAGGGGAGTGCGCAATACAAACACACATCCAAACTCATGCGTGCGCTGTTAAAGAGGACGTGTTCATTCTTTCCCGTAAGCTCGCAACAAACACACACGTCCAAGCCCATGCGTGCGCTAGTAAAGAGGACGTGCCGTAAGCTCGCAACAAACACACACATCCAAGCCCATGCGTGCGCTAGTAAAGAGGACGTGTTCATTCTTTCCCGTACACTGCGAGCTTCACATCACCGTTCTCATTCTCGCCGTCGTCAGATTGCGCACGCCCGCGAGCGCAGACAGCGACGCGCTGTCGATGGCATCGCAGCCATCAATGTCGAGGGTATCGACGCGGCCCAACGCAGACACGTCAACCACCTTCACGCACCGAGACAGGCGCAGCGTGTGGACGCTACCGAGGGAGGATACAACGGCGATGTTCACGCAGCCGCTCAAGTTCAGCGTGTGCACACTACCGAGCGCACAGACGTCGGACACTCCCACGCATTCCGAGAGGTCGAGCGTGTGCACTTGACCGAGCGACGACACGTCCGCGACCTTCCGACAGCGCGAGAGGTTCAGCATGTGGACGCCGCTGAGCGCAGAGACGTCCTCCAGCTCCGGACAGTTCGAGAGATCGAGAGAGTGCACGTGTCCCAGCGCGGAAACGTCCCTCACGCCGTCATAGTCGCTCAGTTTGAGCGCGTGGACGGAGCCCAGCGCCGACACATCGACGACGCCGATGCACATGGAGAGGTCCAGCATGTACACGCGGCCGAGCGCAGACACGTCCGCGACACCCGCGCACGCCTGAAGGTCGAGCGTGTGCACCTCTCCGAGCGACGACACGTCCACGATGCGAGGGCAGTCGTTGACGTTCAGCGCGTAGACAGCGCCCAGAGAAGACACGTCGGAGATGTTCTCGCAGCCGCTGAGGGTGAGCGTGTGCACGCGTCCAAGCGCGCTTACGTCTGTGATACGGTTGCACGCGCCGAGATCGAGCGTGTGGACGTCCCCGAGCGCCGACACGTCAGTGACGCCCTCGCAGCCCGTCAGGAGCAGCGTGTGCACGCGACCGAGAGAAGAGACGTTGGAGACGAAAGCGCACCATGACAAATCGACTGTGTGTGCATATCGGAGTGGCGATAGGTCGATTGCACCGTGACCGCAAGACGCGCCGCTCAGTACGACCGTGTGCACGTATTCCAGTGGGGAGAGGCCGTGCGGCGCAGAAAGTGTCACGGCGCAATCGGCCACGGAGATGCAGAGTCGCTCGCGGGGGAGTGTGCGACACACGTGCTCGCGGAAACTGTTGTCGCTCACGAAGCGGCGGGCGTGGTCTTTCTTTAGCGTGAAGATGCGATGGGACGCAGCAAGCGACCGCAGGGACCCACACACGCCACCGACCGCACGCAAATCGACCGCGCTGAGGCGTGTGAGAATGTGTGTGTCGACGATTTCGACGGGGAGGGAGAGAAGAGGCGCTGCGGTGTTCGCGACTACCGATGAGGACGCTGCACTGTCGGTCGCGACAGAGGCAGACGCTACGGTGCCGTTCGCACGATTGGAAGGGTTTTCGCACACGCGCGCAGCAACACGCGCGCGAGTGTCGGCGACTTCGTGCATGTTCCCTGTGGGCGGCATTCTCGCGAGAGGACGAGGAAAAGAGGCGCGAGTAAGGACAAAACAAGCCTCGAGGGTTTTTCTGAGTCAGCTGACCGAGTAACATACGAACGGCGCTGTAACAGGAGTCTTTCACGCTCTTTTACGTGTGTGCCTGTGTGCACGGCGAGGTGTCTGTGCGTCCCGCGGCTTATAATCTCCGTGTGCGAGTGTGTGTAGGAGTGTCTCGCGCAAAATGGTGGCGGTGAACGAGGCCACGAGCGAATTCGCTCGCTTGGCGAACGATGTCTACGCGCACGCAACGGCGCAGAACGTCGCGCTGTGGCTCGGAATGGGCGTTCTCTCCTACATTATCGTGTTCGTTTGCGTAAGGTGCGATTTGGGAAGACGGCGCAGTGTTTGTTTGGTTACTCGTGTTGCTGTCGCTGGATGGCAGTTTTCGACTTCACCTTTGGTTTGGTTTGAGTGCACCACATGGTGCGTGTGTCTTTGTATGTCTGTGGGTGTGTGCATGCGTTTGTGCGTGTGTGTGTGTATCTGGGTGAGTGACTGCGTTTTGTCTGTGTGTGTGTTTGTGTATGCGTGCGTGCGTGTGTGTGTGTGTGTGTGTGTGTGTGTGTGTGTGTTTGTGTGTGTGTGCGTGTGTGTGCGTGCCTGCGTGTGTGTATGCGTGCCTGCATGCATGCGTGCGTGCGTGTGTGTGTGTGTGTGCGTGTGTGTGTGCGTGTGCACGCAAAGCGCATGAGCCTTTGACTCTTTCACGCAACTGCCCTACAGCTTCCTCTCTCGTATTGGCATCGGTTACATCGCCTCGTTCATCTTCACCTCGTGGGCGACCCTCGTCTTCGCAAGCAACGCAGGCGCTTGGATTTCGCGCCATTACAACTATGCCGTGTCGGAATCGACGTATGCGTTGATAAGCAAGTGGGGCGTGCGCATCGAAGTCAACGCAACGTCTGTCTTGGTGGGTGCTCATGGGGCGTGCGTGTCTTGTGTGTGCGCGTGTGTGCGTGTGTATGTTCTCTGTGTGTGTGTGTGTGTGCGCGCAGTGCGCAGTGCGTGTAGCGCTTCACGCCGTATATTCATTCTCTTGACTGCTCCGTCCGTTTCAGCTGCTCGCGAATCTCATGGCCGTGTGGTGCGGCCTCTCGAGTGTCGCGGGCGCTCTCCGCCGGCGCGCGTCTCCGTCCAGCGCAGAGCAGTGATCAAGTGACATGCATGTGCGTGCAACTCACGGAGGAATGGAAAAAGAAAAAAACTATCTTTTGCGCGTATGTTGTTATATACGCGCACGCACACTCACACACACACACACACTGACACACACACACGCTCACACACACACGTACGCGCACACACGCGCGCACGCCATCGAAACCTCCGTCCGTTCACCACAGCTGCCCGGCCACGGCCTCCGCCAGCAGCACCCGCAGCTGCACTCCGTCACCATCGGCTTCAGCGAGCGCCCAAAAGTAGAGCGGGCGAACGTGCGTGCGGTTGGCCGTTGCGCGCACGAGTGTCGCACTCCACTCGCGGCGCATGCGTGCAACGAGACGGGGCTCCACGAAGACGCCGTTGAGCGAGTGCACGCAGTCCCACACGCGGAGGGGCTCGCTGTCGGAGGGGTCGAAGGCGTGCGACTGGATTTTGACGAGGAATCGCTTCCCTTGCGTGTTGAACGACCTGTTCGAAACAGAGCCATTAGTTTGTGCCAGTTCAGCAATCCGCCAACAAGACGCAGTCAGGCTTATTACGCATGTACACAACACGGGCGCGCGCACATTTTCAATGACCCATTCACACGGACACGCACACACAGACAACACACACACACACGCACACAGACACACTCACACACGCACACGCACCGCAGCTTCGGGGGCGGGCTGCAATCGTCGGGCAGACTTGCGAGGGCCGACCTTGTTGCACCGTCTTCACACTCTTCCGCCACAGCGGCGCCGTCACGCGACCGCAGAGGGGCTGCACACACCGTGACGACAACGGAGGCCTCATCACTGACAAGGCATGCGTCCCTGTGAGCACGCCAGTCGCCCTGCTGGCACGCGGCGGAGCAATACTTGACCGCCATGCACTGCGAACACACGCGGAGCTTGCCGTCCGTCCTTCCGCACTTGGCGCACTTCTTGGGCGGCGTCGTGTGCTTGCGGACTTCGGATCCCACGTGGGCGCGCGAGACGCGCTCTGTGGTCAGCTTGCAGTCTGTCGTCTGGGGAGGATGATACCTGAGGGGATGAGGGGCGTGCAACCTGTGAGTGTGTATGCGTGCGCTTTCGAACGTATGCATATGTCATGTTGCGTGTGTGAGTGTGAGTGTTTCTGTGCGTGTGCCCTGCGTGTGTGTGTGCGTTTGCGCGCGCGTGCGCCAGTGTATGCTTGTGCATGCGCAACGACGACTGCGTGACTTTCAATGAAAGAGTCGCGGTGATTACACTCGAGAGCAACTAAGCTAAAGGTATTCACTCACACAAAGTCCGCGGCGGTGAGGGGGGGCTCGAGGTGGCAGCCAGCGGTCATCTCGATTGCGGGCGGAAAGCTGGGCGTGACGAGTGCGCAGGTATGAGCCATGCAAGTAAAGCGAGGATGCGCGAGATGTGTTGCTTGCCCTCAATACAAAACACTCTAACAATTCACACATCTCCACGCACAGGGCGCACAAGAGCGCCCGCACTCACACGCACTCGTGGCCACATGAGCCAATACGCAGAACAAGTACACGGCCAAGAGGACGCAGGTTCGAACCCAAACAAACGCAGACCATGTGCCAACATATTTCACGCAGTCACCTCCGGTGATAGTCCATCGCCCTCTTAACGGTCGGGTTGGGGTGGCGCCCGTCGCCCCCGTCGTCCTTAATGGCGTACGGCGACCCACTCACAACGGTGCGCTCGAGCTGCAGCCGTCCGCTGAAGTTGACGCCATAGTGAATGCCGCCCTTTCTGTTGTGCGCGTGGAGGGTTGAAGTTAGATGAACCGAGCTCATATACAGAAAAAGGCGGCCATGTATCCGTCACACAAACCCTCACACACACAACACACACACACACACACACACACACACACACACACACACACACACACACACACACACACACACACACACACACACACACACACTCGCACTTTACTCGCACACGCGCACACGCACACATCACACAAATGCAGCGCGCGGCACGCACCTGTTGTCCTTAATATGGCTCCCCTTAATCACAACGTTTGAGAGGTTTCTGACAGTCATGCCCACGCCACTGCGCCCGATCAGACAGACGGCCGTGTTAACAGAAAAACTGGCACGTTCACAGTTATTACGTACACACACACACACGCGCGCGCACACACACACACACACACACACACACACAGACACACACACGCTCGCCCACCCGCTCCGCGCAATGAGGCAGTCTTCGATGAGACAATCCGTGACGCGCCCGTTCAACGTGACGGCAAAGTCTTGCGCGCACTCGACCATGCGGCAGCGGCGAACCACAGTTTTCCCGCTCTGTTGGACACTCAAGGCGTATCCCGTCACGCGCACAAGCTCGCTATCTTCCAGCAAGAACCCCGCTGGCGTCCGCGCAACATAAATGCCACGCGCGTTGTCCGATACCGAAGTCCAGCGCACGACGCCGCGCGAACCGTCGCGTACTATCACTGCCTGCGTCGAGTGCACGTCCGGCCAGCCGCAGCGCGATATTACGCATTGGAGTACCGTGGCGCTCGCAGCCACGCCGAGGGCGGAGACACCTTGGGACATCTCGGACGAGATGCGGCAACCGACGACCGTCGCCGTGCCACGGAGAGAAAACACGGCGGGCATCTGCGCCCCGCTTCCACGCAAGTCGCAGTTCACGACCGTCGTGCGGTCGTGGCGCACGACAACGCAGTGACCGCAGGCGTCGATGCAGACGTCTTCGATGTGCGCTTGTTGGCCGATGGGACTGACCATGGAAGAGACCTTCGGGAAGCCGTCGCGCTGCGGAAGGCCGACCAGGCAGCAGTTTTCATGGAGATTGAGCTCCGGGCGGGTGTTCTGCGCGTATGTGCGTGCGTGTGTGTGTGTGTGCGTGTATGCGTGAGGTGTGCGTGCGTGTATGCGTGGTGTGTGTGTGTACGGGGGGAAATGCCTGTCAGCGGTTGCGCATATGTAGCACTCCCCAGTCAAGCTGACTTGGGCACACACGCACACACACATGCACACACAGCACGCATGCACACACACACACACACACAAACATGCACATGCACATGCACACACAAGCACACACACACACATGCACACACACGCATGCACACACACACACACATGCACACACATACATGCACACACGCACATGCACACACACACATGTGCACACACACACACACACACACACACACACACACACACACACACACACACACACACACACACACACACACACACACACACACACACACACACACACAAAAA
>CALSCQ010002277.1:0-22715 GCA_943704525.1 Pigoraptor vietnamica | reverse complement strand
CCCCCCGCGCCCAACCACCACACACACACACACACACACACAACCAGACAACCCACACAAGACAAAAGACACAAGACAACGAAATCAGAATGAACCGCGCCTCATTCTACCCCCCCACCTCGGCGTGGTGCAGTCCGCTGTAGTCGACGTTCGTGTTGAACGCGTGCACGGCCTGCTCAAACGTCATCCCGCCGTTGCCCTCGACCTGTCCGCCGATCGTCTTGAGGCACAGCGCCTCGATTTCCTCGGGAACGGCAATGTTTAGAGGGCCCGCGCGAAGGCCGCGCTGCGTGTCGACCATCTTGAGGCAGCAGTCGCGGTTTCCACTGCTGCGCACGGCGTCGATCAGGGTCGCGAGGAGGCCGTCGCGATCGATGGAGAGATAGTGCCTGCGGGACACGAGACGTCACGAGAGGCTATATTCGAACAACGCTTGTAACATTACATGGACGCGCTTAAAGCGACATACATTCACACGGAATGACCACGACACCGTGCAGACACGAAAGCCGGGCTGTCTGTGCAACACAGCGACAACGCACCTGATGACGCCGTTCTTGTACTCGATCGTGAACTTCTGCACGTCCGTCTGGCTGCGAATCACCGCGTAGATCTCAACGAGCGGGCGCACACACACAATGTTGTAGGTCGCCGGGTCGCGCTCGATGAGGCAGACCTCGCTGAGGCAAAACAGGCGCGGGACGGGCTCGAGCGACCGCGGCGTGAGCTTGTTGACCGTAAATTCGGACATGGACGTGATTGAGTCGTCGTCGGAATGTTTTCCGAAGCGGTTCCGACGGAATTCCTCGGCGGTGGTCGTCTTCTTGCTGAGGCCCAAGTGGAAGCCAATAAACGCAGCGGCGGCGTCGGAAACGGCGCGGACAAACTCGTCGCGCTTCTCGAGGACGAAGAAGTGGAGGCGTCCGGATCCGCCATCTGTTACACAGGGGTGGTGGTTAAGGCGTCTAAAAAAACACAGCGTGCGGGACAGGTACAAGTCACGTGCACGCACACACACGCATGACCCTCTCCCATTACGCCTTCCACTCAAACACATGCGGCCGTACGTACGCACATGAGTACCGCATACACAAGCGTGCAAATTCCAATGTAGGCATTGCGAGTGCGGATACAGTTGATAACAATCGCCCCAGGCACGTCCGTCACCGGCGTGATGGCGTCAATGTTGCGGTAATCGTAGAAGCCGACGACGCGGTCGCCGCCCGGACTGTACTGCTCGATGCCGTAGGGGGCGGGCGAGAGGATCGTGTGAATGCGCTTGTCGTTCCAGCTCAACTTGGTGCACGAGAAATTGCCCCTGAATAATCAAGTGAGAAGGGCTTTTTGAGCGGAGAAAGACATGCGCACACGGCGCCTCCTACGCGCGGGCCACTTCGCACACTCTTTCGTGCACGTCAGTGAAATACACACTGGCACGCTGCTGCATTACGCACACCTCGGACATGCACTAACGCGCGCCACACACACACACACAGACACACACACACACGCACACACACACACGCACACGCACACGCACACACACACACACACACGCACACACACACGCACACGCACACGCACACACACACACACACACACACACATTTGCGCACACGGCACAAATACATATCTCGCACGCACTTATTGCACGAGCCCTTCTTGCCATTCGTGAACAGATGGCGAAAGCGCTGCGCGTCCGTGAGAAGCTGGTCGCGGAAGTCCGTGGAAAACTCCTGCTTCTTCTTGCCTGCATACACAACGACATTGTCAGATGCGTCGCCGCTGCAGCAAAGAGAACTCTTACAACGACCCACGACATACACTGCCACACTCGAGATGAATTCACACTACACACACACACACACACACACACACACACACACACACAGACATACACACCACACACATACACACACACAAACACACACACAGACACAGACATACACACCACACACACACACACACACACACACACACACACACACACACACACACACACACACACACACACAACAATGGCGGTTGCATCCACGCGCACAACACACTCACCCTTCTTGATGAGGACAATAAACTCGTTGCTATTCTTCCCGGGAGTAATATCTCCAATCTCCTCGCCGTAGGGCCAGTAGTTTGTGCTCTCCCAGTTCTTTGGGTCCAGCGTCTGGATGCCCGTATTGCCCACCGTGAAGATGCGCTTGTACTTGCCGCGCCACGAGTGCTTGGTCACATAGTAGCTGTAGAGGGGGACGAAGTCTGCCGGAACCGACATCTTCCACTCCCCTCAATCCACGCCGCACGTGGACGCTCTCTCACGGGCGGCGTGCTCTGTGCTCACGAATCCCAAGTCTGACGGAATGAATGCGGAGGCGGGACCATTGCAAGCCCTTCGGCAGAATCCGTGTGAGTGATGACGACCACAGCCAGTCTGTGTGAGACTCTGCGAGTGCGTGCACTGCGCAACGATTCGGCTGTTGTCGCGCAGTCAGTGCGTGCGCGCACACTCTGTGTGTGTGCGTGTGTGTGTGTGCGTGTGTGCGTGTGCGTGTGCGTTGCGTGCGCGGTCGTGTGTGTGGTCAACACCAAAACACATAGACTGCATATTTATAGTATCATTGAATTCCACAATTTACAAATTTGGCCGAAAAGAATTTTTAAAGACTAATACCGAACTAATAGTCCCAAATATTCCTATTACAGGTTTATTATGAAACATTAATCCTCTTTTGATAACCTAACCCAACCCTTATACCATTTTAGGTAAAAGCGGGCTTTTCTCGCACGTATGGAACACCACTTAAACCCCGAAGCTGTTCATTAAGTACAATTATTTTCACTCCGCTTCACTCATTTTTATATGCTAAACTATCGAAACGAATACTGCCCGAACACTACTAAAAGGACCCTCGGGGTAACCGGGATATTTTCCGATGTGCATTCATTTTGTTTCCGACATAGCGAACAATGTACTTAATTAATTACGATTTGTTTCCGCCGTTGCCATCCATGGAGGGAATAGACCCGACGTGTGCGCCCGGCAAGCCGTCCCTGTCCCCGTTCTTCTCTCGCCTCGTCACACTTTTTGTTGTTCACGCGTGTCGTTCTATCGGCTGCAAACGCCGTTGTCGAGGTTGTTAATCGTCTTGTAATTCTCCCTCTTCGTTCTGGGTGTGATGTGTGTGTGGCGTGTGTTCCCATCGGGACCGTACTCGTCCAATACGTCACGCCGGTGTTTGCGCGTGCACAATCGAGCGCGCCACTAATTGCCCGGCGCTGTGTCGCTGCCGCTATTTTTTCCAGCGTTAGCCTCTCACTCTTTTTGACCCGACGTCGCTGTCGTCTGCTTTATCGGTCCCTTGCGCATCTCTCGGGCAACCGTGCTCTGCGGGCCTTTCTTCATCGTTTTTCCGTCACATTATTATTATTTCTCCGTTGCATGGCTCGCCCTGTGTGACAAAGGGGGTCAGCTTGCGGCGCTGAACCCCTTGGGGGTGAGGTGATACCGTGAGCGCGTCTTTCCCCGCGCAAACAAATGGGGTGCCGTGTGTCGCGGGTCTCCGCACGGCCGGTGCGGGACCGAGTGGGCGCTCCGGATGGCGCGCCGTCGTCCTCTCTTGCGGCATCGGCGAGCCCGGACGTGCTCGCTAGCCTCGTGAATGCGCTTCGCAACAGCACCGCGGGTCGGTGCGTGCGCATCTACGTCTCGGTGTCTTCGGACGACGCAGCGCGCTCTCTCCTCGTCACAAAGTACTTGCCCGAGTTGCGCAAGTATCTCTCGGAGAGGTGCGGCGTGGACGCGTCGTTTGTCGTTTTCGACAAGATCGACCCGAAAACGTGCTCTGTGGCGCGTGCAATCGCTCTCCGATTACGCGAGATCGAGGCCTGCGACGTGTTTGTGGGCGTGTGCGGGGCGTCGCCGGAGGAGAGAGTCAAGGCCCTCCTTCAGCTCGAGGCGTCGAGTGAACACAACGACCACGTCGGCGGCGTGTCGTCGCACGTGAATCAACTGTGGCGGGATTTTCCGAACATGCGGCCGGTGCTCACCGGCGGCGTCTTTGGTGTGGGCGCCGTCGAGCGCCATTTCGCGCGAACGGTCGCAAAGGACACTCCTGCGCTGCTCTTCTACGAGCGCAATGGTGCGCCGGAACGTGCGGCGTCTGCGGCGAAGAAGAAGCTGGCGGTGCCGGTGGTGGCCGTGTCTCCTAGTGGTGAGGGGGCCGCCCCGGAGAACAAAGAAGAGGCCGCGGACGTCGCCGAAGGCTTGCCCGTGTCGCGTCTCGCGTACCGGCGCAGCTGTCCGAACGGCCGCGATTGCGATGACGCCGAGTGCGCGCACTGCGCCAAGGAGATGAAGAAGTCGCTGCAGAACATTGCGCGCGCGACCGCCGCCACGCTGCCTACCGAGGAGCGCGCGCTCGACGGGTCTCGCAAGTGCTCGGCCGCCTTCGAATACTCTGGCCCTGGCACGTGCGCGGAGGAGCTCTGCCGCCTGTTGCGCATGGCGTTTGCGCTCGCACTCCCGGCCGTCGACAGCGGCATTCCGCACGACGGTCCGAGTCTGGACAACTCGTTTCAGGGCGGCGAGCGGAGCGGATCGCTCACGTCGGCGGAGCGTCGCGCGTTGATTACGGCGTCGCTCACGTCGATCGATCGCAGAAACTCGCTCACATCGGACCGCCGCCCGTCGACGTCCTCGTACGAAACGCGTCGCGGTTCCGTGTCGTCGGATCGGCGCGGTTCCCTTTCGTCGTCGGATCGGAGAGGCTCGATCAACTCTGACCGCCGAGGGTCGACGTCCTCGGGAGCACGGCAGTTTGTGGAAGCGCCTCTTCCCATGTTGTATGCATCGCAATCGAGCCACGGCCCCAATGGCGTCGAGACGGCCACGTCGTCAATGACCGCGCCCTTCCCCCCGCCCATCGTGCTCGGAGACCCCCACCGTGCGTTCATGCGCGTCAAGGCGCAGAACGTGCCCGTGGGAGACAGTCGCATGCGGTCGCTACTGGAACGCATCGACTCTGAATTCGCGGAATCGCCGGACGGCCTTGGCCCCGTGATTGCGTGCGGCGCCGAGGGCATGGGCAAGTCGTCGCTCGCCGCGTGCTGGATACGGCGTGAGTACCCGTGGGCAGTCTCGAACGACGGCGCCGTGCAGAACACGACGGTCCGAAGGGGGTCGCTCTTCGACAGCGCCGGCGCGCGTGCGCTGCGGTCGGTCTCTGTGTCATCGAACTCGCCCCGCCTGCAACCGATTGTCGAGTGGGACCAGTTTGTGTTTTACCACTACGCCGGCTGCACACCAGAGAGCCTGCTGGCATCCAACATGCTCGTGCGACTCTGCCGCGCGCTCTCGACCACACTGAACGCGCCCTTTGACGAACAGGCGGCCGAGTCGGGCCTGGAGCGCCTTCTCGCGCGTGCGGGAAAGCTCATCCTCGCAGCCCACAAGCGCCGCATCAACGTGTGCATCGTGATTGACGATTTTGACCTCCTCGCCGCGGACGACGCCGGCACGGCGGGCCTGCGCGTGTCCTCGAAGAGTAGCGTGTCGACTGCACGTCGCCTTGGGAGCGGCATTGCGAGCGGCGCGGGTGGATCGAGCCTCGTGGACGGCCAGAACAGCGTCACGATCAACGCCAGCGCCGTGGCGGTGACTGCGGGCGGCGGGGACGACGTGCTGGGAGAGCTCAGGACGTCGTCGAGGACGAGCATTCACAGCGTGGCCATGCCTCTCTCCACCGCCTCTTCGATGCTGCCGCGGTACCTCCCCCACGAGGCACTGTCGTTTGCGCGCATCCTCCTCACGACGTCGCCCAAGGGCGCGTGCGAGCCGTGGATGCGCCTCGCGCGCGGACTGCGGCGTGTTGCGCTCGGGACGCTCGACGCCGGCTCACGCAAGAGCATCGCGCGGGCCATCGCGGCGCGTCTCGGCCTTCCGCCGCTCACGGACGCGGAACTTCGCAGCATCTCGGAGCAGCGCTACTCGGAGAGTCCCCTCTTCATCGAGGCGCTTCTCTACTGCCGCCGCAAGGCCCCCGCGGCGTGCGGCACGTGGCCGCTGCCGGCCGCCGTCGTGCCCGCGTTTGTGCGCCACGAGAGCGCGACGTCGGTATTCGGCAGCGACTCTTCGTTGGCGAATGCGACGAAGGAATTCGGCGCGGGATTAGCCTCTGGGGACGCCTCGGGCCCGTCTTCCGCCGGTGGGAGCGTAACAGGCGGGCTGGCGCCCCCGAAGATGGCGGGAAGCGCCGCGCCGTCTCTAGCGGACATTTTCGACGCGTGCGCTTCCGCGAATACCGCGGGAACGCCCAACGGCAGCGCCCAGCGTCACGCTCTCGTCGACAAGAACGGGAGCTCGGGCAGTGGACAGCTCTCGGCGGCCAGCATGGCCACATTCAGCGGCGTCGCGTCGACGCTGACGTCGAGCCACGAGGCCATTCAGTGCCTCGCGTCCTTCTCGGCGCTGTCGACGGCCGTCCGCGCGTCGGATCTCTCGACGTACCTCAACGTCGCCGCTTGCATTGCGAGCGCGCGGCGGGGGATTTCCGAGGACGAGGCGCGCGCCGTGCTTGGCATGTCGCAAGAGGCGTGGTCGACTGCGATGGTCGCTATCGGGCTGCACGTGATCCCGGGACCCGGCGGTCGCCTCATGTTCTCTGGGCGGTGCATGCGTGCGGCGGCACTCAACGCGCATGACATGAACCGCTCGCTCACGTCGACGTCCGGGTCGTCGCTGCCCCGTCCCGGCGATATCCCACCGATGGGCAAGTCGGCCACGGCCTTGGAACGCCGGCGGTCGTCCCTGACAGGCCCCACGTCGCCGCCCCTGCTGACGTCGACTGTGCGCCAGCAACTTTCTGCGCACTATTCGACTGTGCTGAAGGAAGCTGCGACGCGTATGGATGCCGTCGATGCCGCGAAAGACTTGCGCTGGGCGCTGTCCGAACCTCGTCCGCTCCCCGGCGGCTACGAGTACGTCAGCGACCTCGCGATCATCAAGCAGCTGTTTGCGAACTCTCGGCAGGAACTCTTGCGCGTATGCAAGGCGGTGTGCCCGTCCGAGGCTGCCGCGGCGCAGTTTTTCTTCAACAGGGTGCTCGCAAGCCCCTCCGCGCGCGCGGACGAGCACGGACAGCAGGCGTCGGCGTGGGTGCTGGACTACCTGGGGCATTCGAAGCTCGCCCTCCACGCGTACGACGCCGCCATTCGCGTGCAGGAGATGCGCGGGTACGCGTCTGCGGGGCCGGACTCTGTCCTCGCGCTCCTCTCGAACATCAACAGCCTCGCGATGATCAACGAAGACGTCGGCGACTACGAGCGCGCCGCCGAGTGCTACGAGAAGGCGTTGCGGCTGCTCGGCTGGACCGTCGAGCGTGCGTACGAGGCTTTCGGTGCGCAGGTCGCTGCGCGTGGCGGGGATGCCGCCGTCGTGCCCGTGCAGCGCGTTGCGTCGGGCGTTGGCGGCAATGCGCTTGTGTCTCGGTCGGGTGCAATGATCGGTGCCGGCGCGTACGACGCCGGAGCCGCGACGTCGCTCGGCGGCGACCCTGCCGTCCGTCGCGAGTGGGAGCGCGTTGCGGCGACGCTGAGTAATCTGGCCGCCATGCAGTACATCATGGGGCGATACCCGCAGGCGCGCGCGACGTTTGAGAGCGCGTACGGCATGTGCGACAGGCACCTCGGCTCGGCGCACGGCCTCACCGAGACGGCGCGCAAGTGGCTGTTCTTCCAGCCTTGGCCGACTCCTGGAGGCACGATGATGGGAGCGAACAACGAGATGATGCCACCGCCTGCTGCGACGACGCTGACTCCGACGACGTCGCAGGGGCCGCCGCCGAACGCTGCCGATTCGCCGTTCCTGTTTACGCTGCAGTGAGCGCTCGTTGTGAGTTTGTGAGGCGAACGTGTAGTGCGTGCCGTTGATTTTTGGGGAGGGCGCCCAGACACATGTTGTACATAAGGAAATGAAGTGCTGCGTTTAAACTTGAGCAGTGACGCAAACGGTTCGATGCGCGTAGATGTGTGTCTTTGTCGAGTGACTGTGTTTGCCTAAGTCGGCGGAGGATTCGTAGCATCAAAATAATGCGCATTCATTCCTCAACGCACGCAGCCACGCACGCATTTCATAGCACCCGCACGTGCACACAGACTGAGACACACGGATGCACGCAGACACACTGCGTCGGACACAAGGTCGTAGACACACGCATGCGTGCACGCATCACATTTTCTATCGCACGGAGGGCGACCGCTTGTCCCCTTTGGTGAAAAAAGCGCTCGCAGTCCCTTTGGCTTTCCTCGTCGAATGCCTTCTTGTCTCCGTCGTGTGCATGTCGCCGTTCGACGTTGGCGTCGTCTCATCCGCAATTGCCGGCGCGTGCCCGTTCACGTCCCCGCTCAACGCCGCCGTACCGAGCGGCTTCGTCGGGACACCGTCCGATATCACACCGGTGAACCTCAGCGTCAGCAACACCGCGACCCACGAAACCATGATACCGATCGGCAGGTTCATGGCCCCAGACGCAACGGCGCTGTAGAGGAAGAAAGGGAGGTCGCCCGTGTGGTCGTCCCCGTGTTCTTCAAGCAGCACGCCGAGATTTCGGCCAACTTCTGTGTAGAGAAAACTGCCGGGCAATATGCCAACAAACGTCGCCGTCGCGAACGTGACGAAGGACACGCCGAGTATGGACGCGCCGACGTTGACGAACCAGAAGGGGAAGACGGGGATGAGGCGCACGAGCATCATCGACAGGAGTGCGTGCTTGCCGGAGAGGGTCCTCTGGAGGCGCGAAACGCCGGGGAATGCCTCCACGCGACGCCGCAGGGACGCACCAAACGCACTTCGAGCGGTGAGAAAGAGGATGGACGCGCCCGTGCTTGCGCTCTGCAGGCGGGAAGGCAGTGAGAGAGTTGTCTACGCGAATGTATCGGGTCGGTGCTGTGTATGTGTGTGTGTGTGTGTGTGTGTGTGTGTGTGTGTGTGTGTGTGTGTGTGTGTGTGTGTGTGTGTGTGTGTGTTTTGTGTTGTGTGTTGTGTGTGTGTTTGTCTGTGTCTGTGTGTGTGTGTGTGTGTTGTTGGGGAGGGCCGTGTACAATCCCCAATGCAATGCGCCAGCAAATGCAAAGAAAGATAAGACCATCATGAAACTCACAAACACAGCGGCGAGGGTCGCAAGTGGTTGAGGAAAAAGGACACCGCCCGCGAGCGTGAAGACTGTGGCGCCGGGCATCGAACATGCGACCATGAGAACGTAAGCGCTCACGTACAACAGCGGTGCCAGGACATAGCGCTCCTCGGCCGTTGCGACGAGAATTCGCCGCTGGACCTTGAGATTGTCTGTTTGGGCACAATGGGATTACGAATGTGAGGGAAGAATAGACAGAGACCCCCCAATACGACGATGACGAAGGGGCGACAATACATATGCGCAAACCAAGCATGCACACGGTACCAAACACACTTAGGCATACGCACACATAAATCCATCCGCACGCACGCACACACACATACACGTACACACACACACACACACACACACACACACACACACACACACACACACACACACACACACACACACACACACACACACACACACACACACACATCTGTCAACTTCCAACGCAGTTGAAGATACCCACGGAAAGTGAGGTGCGCTCCAACGTCGTACCATCGCGCAGCCAACCCAACGGCGATCACGATGCTGACGGGCAACACACGCCAAAACGTCTTCCACGCAGTGTTCGACTGCTCACGAGCGCCCGTCAGAGTCTCGCCGGGATGAAGGGAAGGCCGCCGTTGTAGGCGCGATGGGGTCGCAGCGGCCATGATGACGGCTCGCGCACGTGTGTCCGCACAGCGGAGACACTATTGCGCAGGCATTGTTGCGATAACACACAATCAGACGGCACAAATATCACCCCACACACGCGACCCAACACCCATTACTGAGTGTAGTGCATTGCCCCCAGATACACATACAAACCACACCTCAAACGCACATAACAGACAAAAAAACGGCCTGAGATAACTTGATCGGTTGGGGATTTTGAGCACGGAAACGTCGGATTTGGCCACGTCAGACCACACCATGCCGTGTCCAGATGCCAAGTTTGGGATTGTTACACTCTCGAAAATTCATAAGGTGCCTTATTAGTATAATTACGATTACTGTGCCTTTATTAGGTATAATAGCGACACCGAAGAATATAAAAATAGACGGAGTTGGCATGCTCGCCCAAAATAGGATGCACGTGTGCTCCCAACAAGAACTGTGTCCGCGCAAATGGGAAGAGACTTTGCCGTACATGGAAACGAGCGCGCGCACACGCACACACACACCCACACAGACGGGCAGTGGGGGGGACATCCCGTCCCCTCTTCATCGATGCCATTGCATGCTTCATTGCGTCATGATTCACGTCGGCCTTGTGCCACTGAGTGTGCTTTTGTGTTACCCATTCCACACGAAGAGAGCGTTACTCCACTTCACAGCCAAAAGTGACTAACCGAGGAAGCACCAGCTCGAGTGGGCGCGCGCACGTACGCGTGCTACCCTTCGTCTATTGAGAGTCCCCGACAAACGATCGCGAAAGCGCAAAGCAGTGCGAGGGACGAAAGGGCAACAGTGCGCGAGAGGCACAAGGGGATGGAGAGCTATCTGATTTACATTGCCGTGGCCATCGGCATCGTCGTTGGCATCTACGTTGTCCAAGCGATACTCAGCGTCTTCTTCCACGACTGCTGCGGCTGCACGTGCTTCGGCGACGACCCCGAGAAGGGCCTCAACGACGGCGATGACGAGGCCACGCTCCACTTTGCGCGCCACCGCAACTTTGGCAATCGCTTCGAGGAGACGGACGACGACGACGAGCCCGTGTTCTTTGGGACGTCCGACATCGCCCACGTGCCCCGCTACCCCTTCCTCAGCGGAAGTGGACGTCCCATTACCGTCATTGCGTTTCAGTCCCCGAAGCGTGACAGCGAACTGCCGCCTTCGTACAGCGCGCTTGGCGAGGCGCCGCCGCCGTATGCCGCGTTCGCGCCCGTCGGCGAATTGGTGCCGGGTCGCGTCGTGATCGCCACAGCGGAGCGCAGTGCGAGCGTCCCATCGGCTGCTCCGGTGGCGCCGCGGATCTCGGAGACGTTCGTTTCCATTCCCCTGTGAAGCGTTGGAGAAAATGAGGAGACAGTGCGACAAGGGACAACAATGTATAGCTGCGCTGTGTGCGTGGGTGGCGGCGCGTGCGTGCGTGCGTGCATCATGCGGCAGAGCGTACTGGATACGTCGAGAATGCCATATTTCAAGCTCATAAAAACCATCTTTTACACTGTACGGCTGCTCAGCACTCATTGTTACTCACCGTAACCCCACTGGTTCGCCCTCACACGCTGAGCTCCAGCCTCACTGCATCGTTGACCGAAAAGCGCGTCACTTCCGCGCTCGAGCACTCCTGAAACACAATCGCCGCTGTGACGGGGAGGTCCTCGTGGCGATGACCCCCCTTTCGCAGCTTCATGCGGGCGGTCACGTGGGCGTCGACGCCAAACACGGCCTTGATAGTGCCGAGGAAGCGGCTGCGGCTGTGCTCGAAGGACACCTTGGAGACATCGCGCCTGCATGTAAGTGCGCTTGAGATTGACGCGTGCAACAGCCGCGTTACGGAGAGAAGAAATGTCGCGCCGTGCGCGTGCGCGTGTGCGATGTAATGTTGCGCGTGCAGCGTACCAAGGACCATTGAGCGCGCTTTCAAGAGCACGTTGGAGTGCGCGGTGTATGTCGCGTGCGTGCGTGCGCCAGGGCGATTGTGGGCACAATACACAACTGAGCATCATGCCGCCACAAAGCCACACACCTTGCTAGCGCGCACCCCTCCATTTCCCTGAAGTCACCCACTGCCTTCCGTCCTCCGTTGAGCTCGAGCACGTCCCACGTCGGCAGCGTCGCGATGGCCTCCTCCGCCGCCTTCACCGTTTCCGCACTCAGCTTGTGACCGCCGAGAAACGTCGGCAGCATCCACCCAAACAGATACGAAGAGATCCCGCGCTGGTGCGAGGAAATGTACTCGGCTACCTTCTCGGGGGGTATCACTTCCTGCAATGCACGCACGGCCTTTGGGATCTCCAGGCGGCTGTTGACGAACGCCACACGCACGGCGACGTCGCTCTCCGCCACGCGCACGTTCTTCGATGCGAGAAAGAGGCACAGCGCCTTCGCCTTCGCGCGCGTCCCTTGTATGGGGTCGTCGTGCACTGCGACGTCTCCGTTGCGCCGAGTCTGCCGGAGAGTGCCGTCGCCCGGAAGTTCTATCGAGCCGCTCCAGTTTTTGATTTCGATAACGGCGATTCCGTTAACGGTGACAATGACGACGTCAATTTCGCTGCGTGCGAGAGAGAGAGACAAAGCACACAATGTATTAGAAAACGAAGTACAGTCGTCAACTTCGCTGCGTGCGAGAGACACAGAGACAACGCGCGCAATAATGCATTAGAAGAAGTACAAGAGTGGAAATAGATGGCAGTCAAAAAAGTCACACGCACACGCGCACGCACACGTGCACAACAACAGGCACACATCGGCATGCACGCAGCGCACGCGCATCACATGCGCACATCGCCAAAGACGAATGCGATTCCAAACAAAGGGAACGGAAACAGTAACCCACCGACCCTTACATCCAGGCACGGCATCGGTGTATTTCCGCGGCACGCGCACACCGCACCGTACATTGTCTTCGTCGACCCCGCGCAGTTCGAGCAGCTTCTCCGCGAACTTTATCTCGGCGTCGCGACCGGCGCGCACTTCGGGGCGTTCGGAATGTTCGGACGGCTTTGCAGCGAGGTCCACGTGGCGCATGCGCTCGCCGAATGTTGCCATGGTCTGAGGGTCAAATCGCGCGGTTGGCCTCCTCTCCAAACGTGGCCAGAGAGAATGGCACGCAAGCACGCTCGCGATCGCCGCACATGCACGTGCCGCACACCAGCACGCAACAACTATTTGAAGCTGAGAGTGAAAGGAATTGACAGGTTACGAGCGCAAGTGAATGGCATAATCCATATCGCCGGGCATGTGTCAATCCGCCGGCTACCAAAAATTTTGGCACTCCTCCCCCTCCCCATACGGCACACACACACAACCGCTACAACAGAAAACAAAAGCAGGAAAGCACCCATAATTTACTCGCTGGCACATGCGCACGCACACAATGCGCGGCAGAGGCAAAGTAGCCTGTTGGGGATTTCGTGCGATCGACTAAAGACGCCACCCGCTGGCAGTGATAGTAACTCCAAGGCGAAAAGAAACGGGTCGACGCGCAACGGCCAGCAGTCGCTTCAGCTTCTCCCACTGCGCAACGACTGCGTCTATCGCGTGCGCGGACTACGACCGCCGGCGTAAGTACAACCGTACACTGCAGTCACGTTTCGCCGAGTTGCGGCGACAACCTTCTTCCGTCCCGGCTGTTGAACACCTGTTGACGTGTTTAAACACGCGTGTTTAACACGTGGAAATGCGTGTTTAACACGTGGAAATGCGTGTTTAACACGTGGAAATGCGTGTTTAACACGTGGAAATACAGTGTTAAAACGTGGAAATGCGTGTTTATTACACGTGGAAATACAGTGTTAACACGTGGAAATGCGTGTTTATTACACGTGGAAATACAGTGTTAACACGTGGAAATGCGTGTTTAACACGTGGAAATACAGTGCTAAAACGTTGGTTTTACAGTGTTAACACTGGAAATACAGTGTTGACACGTGGAAATGTGTGGTTTTACAGCGTATGAATGGATGTGTAAATCAGATGTGAATCCGAGTAATTTAAACACGTGGAACTGGGCACTCACACGCGCTCACACTTGGTATCACAGTGTTAACACGTGCTAATGAATGCATGGCTTCATACATGGTACAGTGTATCTGCGAAGCGAGACACTTGCGGTTGCAGGGGAAGGCCATCGGACATTATGGGATGGCGACGACGGACCGTAGGTTCAGTTCGGGCCACTGGGCTGGGGCTCAGTAGCCGGTGCGTTCGCATCCACTGCGTGTCGGGCGTGCGCAATGAGATTATCGCTAACGAATGACTCGACAATAACAGCTGCCGCGGGACGGCACACGCAATCCGTGCACTACATGCCTACAGTGCCTGCCGAGACCCCGCCGGCACACCCAACCGACACGCACCGCACCACGGCAGAACGGCATGCCGCACACTTACACTCAATGGCTTTTGCCCGGTTAGGCCGCTGACGAAAATGACGCCGCCGACTGCGACCAACTTTGCGTCGCAGCAAAACGAACCCGATCATTCATCACCCTCCTCTTCCTCCTCCTCCTCGTTAACACTAACCCAGCGCATGCAGACGCCGTCGGTGGCTTTGAATGCTTCGAGCGCATTGTACTCGGCCAGCTCTGCGTCGTAACGGGCTTTGAGGGCCGCCTCGCTCTCGAAAAACGGCGCCCGCCCCTCGTCCGAGAGCGCCTTCCACCTTTCTGCGATCATTTTCACGACATCGGTCATGGAAATGTCGGGAAATTCCCTTCGAATCTCGGGCCGAATGTCGTTGAGATAGAGAAAGAACGCCGACACCGGCTGGCGCGGCGCGTCCCAATACACAAGCACGAGCCGATTGGAGGGAATGATCGCCGCAACTTGTTCGCGAAACGCGGCATCGCGAATGCACTTGCGGTTGTACTCTGCCCGTAGGCGGTAGATGCGTTCTGAGGTCAAAAGAGAGAGAAATGGACTGCATGTGTGGGCGAGCGCGCGCTTGTCGGCTGATCGAAGCACATGTCCACCACGATAAGCTCGGAGGGAAGCGTATCCAAACTCCCCATTTTTTCGACAAGGGAACGTCGGTTGCACACAAACGCAGCGATACGCCGAGAGAGAGATATGTCGAAAGCTTAGATTATAGTCACTGAGAACGCAGGGGTACTCATGCTGAGACGGTAGAGGTCCTAAATTTTTTTAAAATCGAGGAAAGCAAAACAGCCCATGTTACTCTCTGTCCGCCACTTTTATTTGAACTTGTCTCGGACAATTGGTATGAATTGGTGACACAGTTTCAATTCATCGAGTGCCCCCTCCGCTAAGGCCCCAACACGTGCAACCACTCGGCTGACCTGTCTTTCATAAGAGAACGACAGCAAACAGCATCTTTCGGCAACTTGCGCATCCAAGAGTGCTTGGACAGTGTCGACATGAACGACCCGTTCTTTATGCCCGTTGCGGGCGGTGGCGCCAACGGGCGCAACGTGAAGCGAAAGCGCGGCGATGTGGATCGCGAGAACAAAACGAAGGGAAGGGACTCGCGCGGCAAGGGCGGAAAGCGACCGAATGCTGCGGAGAGTAAGGGCAAGGGCAAGGGGCCATCCGCGAAAAAGATGCGAAAAGATGAAGAGGAGGACGATGGGCCGTTGCTGAGGTGCGTTGGGTGCATATGTGCCGATATGGGTGTTGTGTGGGATTGGGGGCGGTGGGTCTTTGTGGGTCGGTGGGTCGGTGGGTTGTTGTGTATGTGCGTGTTTGCATGCGTGTGTGTTCATGTGTATGTGCGCGCGTGCGTGTGTATGTGTGTGCTGCGTGCGTGTTGGTCTTTCTTTTGAGTGCTAATTCAATTCCGTCTACCTCTTAGTGACGATGACAACAAGCGTATGGAGGAGAGCGAAGAGAGCGACGCGTCTGAGGAAGAGGACGCTGCGGAGAAGGTATTGTGTTGCCTCCTTGGTCCCTTATGTATTCTCTCCTCGTGTTGTGCCTCCTTGGTCCCTTATGTATTCTCTCCTCGTGTTGTGCCTCCTTGGTCCCTTATGTATTCTCTCCTCGTGTTGTGCCTCCTTCGTCCCTTATGTATTCTCTCCTCGTGTTGTGCCTCCTTGGTCCCTTATGTATTCTCTCCTCGTGTTGTGTCTCCTTGGTCCCTTATGTATTCTCTCCTCGTGTTGTGCCTCCTTGGTCCCTTATGTATTCTCTCCTCGTGTATGTGCCCCCGACTTATGCATCTTCTTTAATTTGCTGTCTTCCTGAGTGTACGCCTGTCGGATCTCCCAAACTCATTAACTCATACTCACTCATAACGCACGAACACACATGCACACACCTGGACCGCAGCGCGTGAGGTTGGCGAAGCAGTACATTCAGCAGCTGGAACAGCACGAGGCGGAGGAAAATTCCGACGCGGAAATCGACAGAGATGCGATCGCACACAGGTGGGTGCGCACGACTTGAAACGGGAATTCGCGCTTGTGATGTGGCGTCGCTTCGTTTGCTTCACTGGAGTGCGTGTGTGTGGACGAGGGCGGCTGTATGTGTGGACGAGGGCGGCTTGTACGTCGCTGCTTGTGGTGAAGTGGTGTGAGTGCTCTGTTTTGGTGTTCGCACACCATATAATTAGCCTCACACGCACGCACTCACTCTCTCATGCGTACTCACACTACATACGCTTACATACACACATGCAGACTTCAGCAAGACGTGATGGAGCGCAGCGGCCGCATCCACAATCGCGTCGCACACCGATACGTTGACGCCGGCGCGACAGTATCGCAGTGCGGGAACGGGCACAAGCTGCCTCTCACGTGCGTGTGCGTGTCTGACGACGATCGCTTTGCGTACACTGGCTCGAAGGACGCGTCCGTTATTCAGTGGGACTTGTCGACGGGGAGGAAGGTGCACGTGTTCCCGGGGGGTAGGAAAGAGACGGCCGGGCGACACCCCGGGCACACGGATCACGTGCTCGCGATCGCTGTGAGCAGTGACGGGCGCTTCGTGGCGACGGGGGCACGTGACGCGCTCGTTATCGTGTGGGACTTTGCGGAGAAGAAAGTGGCCAAGGTGTTCAAGGGACACCGCGGCCCTGTCAACGGGGTTGCCTTTCGGCGCATGACGCACACGCTGTTCAGCGCGGGACAGGACAGGACGGTCAAGATCTGGAATGTGGACGAGATGGCCTATGTGGAGACCCTGTGGGTGGATTGGCGTGTGTACGTGTGTGCGTGTAGGAGGATGTCCCGTTTGTGTGGGTGTATGTGTGTGGGTGTGGGTGCGTGTGTGTGTGTGTGGTGGGGTGCATGTGCATTCGTCTCGACAGTGCGTTACATTCATGCGTGTGAGCCTAAGACTCACGCCGGTGTTGTGCGTAGGTTTGGCCACCAGGACGGTGTGAGCGCAATTGACAGCTTGCTTCGTGAGAGGGCGGTGACGGCGGGTGGTCGCGACTGCAGCACGAGGATATGGAAAATTCCGGAGGAGTCGCAGCTTGTGTTCCACGGTGAGGCACGCCAGTGAATCGTGTTTAATTTGTGTTTGCGTGTTGTTGTGTGTGTGTGTGTGTGTGTGTGTGTGTGTGTGTGTGTGTGTGTGTGTGTGTGTGTGTGTGTGTGTTGGGGGGTAAGGCTTACTATGTGTCGTGTGTTTTGATGTCCTGTGTGTGTGTGTTTGTGTGTGTGTGTGTGCGTCCGTGCGTGGAATTGCACGCTCGTGTGCTCGGTCTAATTTGAGCTTGTCCTGTTGTTAACAGGCCACACGGGCTCTATCGATTGCGTAAAATACATCAACGAAGAGCACTTTGTAACCGGCGGAGAGGACGGGTGGGTTGGCCACAACCATGCACATATTCACTTTCTACTTTCCTCCTTATTTCTCGTTACGTTCTTCGTTCCGCTGCTCCTATTTCCCGGTTCACCAAACATATGCCATTACGCTCACATCCCTTGTCTTCGAATTTCTTCATTAACTCTCCTTGTGCGTCGTGTTCTGTCAGGAATGTGTGCGTGTGGAGTGCGCTGCGAAAGAAGCCGGTTGCCACCGCGCGCCACTCTGAAGAGGCACATGCCGAGCGCACGTGGGTCTCGTCCGTCGCGAGCCTTCGCTTCACGGACCTCGTCGCGTCCGGTGAGTGGCGCTGTTACTAGTATTGTGAGAGAGGCGTTTTTTTCTTTATGGATCGCAACGGGGTGTGTGTGGTGTGTGTGTGTGCGTGTGCGTGTGTGTGTGTGTGTGTGTGTGTGTGTGTGTGTGTGTGTGTGTGTGTGTGTGTGCGTGTGTGTGTGTGTGTTTTCACAACGGCAACTCCTCGTCCCCTTTGCCGAAGCAGTGGTGGTTATTACAAACGCCTTCGCAGACGAAAGTGTGTGTGCGTTTACACGACCGTATCTCTCTTACCCCTTAATAGGTTCGTCTGACGGGCGCGTGTGCTTGTGGCGTTGCGACGAGGGCTTCAAGGGCCTATCTCTCATGCACACCATTCAGCTGGTGAGTGCGCAGATCAGGGTGATCGGTCACAACGGAGTGCCCTGGCAACGAGACGCAAGCCGCTCCGTGGGCCATTCGGCACATTCGCCGCCTCCCCCCCCCCCCCCCCCCCCCCCCCCCCAATGGCTCTCTTTATTTCTGTAGAATCTCGTTGCTAAGTGCTTGCTCCCTCTCTTCACAGCCCGGGTTCGTGAACGGCCTGGCCTTTGCGAAGAACGGGCGCCTTCTCATCGCCGCCGTCGGTCAAGAACACCGACTCGGCCGGTGGAGTCGCGCCGAGGGGTCGAAAAACCGGCTCTATTTGGTCTCGTTGGAACCCCAGGCGGGGGAGAGCGAGAGCGAGGACGACTGAGGCAATACAGTGTGTGCTCTGTATCGTGTAGTCCTTCTTTATGGATGGTATGGCTGTTTGGGGGACGCCGGGACTGCAATTACCTTGAGAAAACGGCGAGCCGAACAAGCGGCACGGGACGGCAGGGTGGAACACCTCACTACTGTACAAACGATCTGTTGTAGTTACTTCCAGCCTGTGCTTCGACCCTCACAAGGGTACGCAGAGGTCCACTGCCAGAATCCGTCCGCATGGCGACGCTACGTATAGCAGGACTCAAGCAAGAGTGCACGCCGTTACGGGGACAAAGACATCGATTGTTGTCCTATCAAATGTGGTAAGGCTGTCTGTCAGTATTGATTCGGCCTGCCCCAACGCCATTATGTGTAACGGTAGGAAAGAGATGAAAGCCGAACAGGGAACACGGGCGCTTACGGCAGATGCTCAGCCGCCGAGTCCAACTCGTACGCACTTGGAGCCTCTTCAGGCTACTGCATAATTTACGCCGCCCGCCTATTTTAGACAAGTAGGAGTGGCGCATCACTCGTCCGGTCAACAGTCACTCGGGCGTATTTGAGCCACGCAGAACGTGCGACTACTGTCTTGTATTTCCCGCACGTGTGGGAACGCTATTCGCCGTTGATGTCACGCGATCAACGCGCCGCGTGTTCGTGCGACGTCCAAATGGGCGTCGAAGTGCGTTTTCTGTTGATTGTGAGGCTGACACTGATCTCAGTGTTTGCGGCTCATTGCGTGTTTGGGAAAGGTTGGGTATCATGCACGTAGGCGCACACACACAAACGCACATGCATGCATATCTTATGTGCGCACACACACACAAACACACAAACACACGCGCATCGCACGCACGCACACACACACACGCACACACACACACACGTGCACACACACACACACACACACCCATATACCCCTACGCGCAGGCAAAGCGGACTCGGCGCACGCACCCAAAATGGTCATATTGGTGACAGAGAGAAACGTGTCTTTCCACGATTGCAACAGAATGGGATCGACGGCGAACGAGGAGTCGTAGTGGGTCACTGCACGCCGTGTTTACATTTAGCTTTGCGGCCCTTGACGAAAGGAACAGGGTGTCAATGCTCGCACGTGAGCACTCGCCTGCTCGGAGAGTGAAGGACTGGATGATAACTTGAGAGCTGTCGTCGGATGCCACCACCGTGCGCAACATATTCCAATCTGCGAGATTTCCGGGCCATTGGTCACGTGCGCAAATGCCACAACGAAGGCAAAACAGTACTAATTACGACGATTCGGTGACCGAAAAACAGGCAGGCCTAGGGCTCCGAATGCATCGCACTAAACGAAAATATAAAATAAAGCAAAACAATACAGAAAGCGTACATTGAACCGTGAAGTTTACGATTCCGAGCGCCGCGTTATTGCGCACTGCAAACATCACGGTGACGGTCTCCTGGAGGTAGTAGCCGACGCGGTCCCCTGAAGTCACGAAGACAATGAAGAACCGCACGTGAGCAGGGGGCAAACAATCCAATTAGCAGAAGCCTCGCAAGTGCCTCGTTGTGTTGGACGCTTCACGATCGGCCGAATTGGCAAACAGTGCCGTGTGCGGGTGCCATTAACGAGCGTAGCACCGGCTCAGTATGCTGGACAGGGTAACACATGACGACAGAGACAGAGAGCCGATACGAGCGTTCGCACCGTCGAGCATTAGGTTGGAGAAGATGGTCTGTGAGGAGCCCGATGCGTCCAATATGCCATTCGAAAAAGCCACGTCTGCGGTAGATTGGGCATGTGTCACTGGCACACACACACACAGTACACTGCACATACACACATGGACACGCGCACTCAATTGCAAGTATACAGCAGACGCACATCACACACGCGCACAAACACATATACACACATACTGATACACGCGCGCGCATACCCACGCGAGCACAAGCACACACACACCGGCACACACACACCCAACACATGCACACTAAACCACATCCATACCGTTAACCCTCAGAGTATGACACAGCTCGCGGGCCACTCACCCTCCATGTCGAGATCATTGACAGTGAGAATTGCATCGCGCACTTCGAACATCGCACCGAGAATGCCTGCAAAAAGCAATTGAATATATAAGAAGCCGTCAGTCACTTGCACTCACAGACACACTCCTTTGACAGTAGCCGGTCGTACAACTTTCACACCTCACCCACCCGTTGAATTCGGCCGGACGCTCTGCAGAGAGCAGCCGTCAACAGAGAACACGGCTTGACTGTGAACGAGAGCAAGCTGCGACGCCTCCGCTCCCCGAATCGTAACGGCAGTCGCATTCACGTGCGCACCGCCTCCCACGTCAAAGAATGCGGCGCTCGTTCCACCTCTCGTTCCGCCACCTGCATCCCAATAAATGTATTGATGCCAGGAGAACACTCGAGACAGCGGAGCACACGCACTCAATCACGCACACGCATGCGCACCATCACCCACACACTTAACAAAATCCATCACGCAAAGTCACCTTACCTTCCAACACGACCTCGGATAGCGTCGCCGACGACGAGCCGCTGGCAAGAAAGACGGCGAGATGCGCCCACGAATTTGTCACCCGTACGTCGTTCACACGCGCCGTTGCAGAGCCAGACACGCTTACGATATACATAGCACTCGAGTCTGCGGGTTGTAAGTTGCGACGTTAGCGCACACAAAGGGATCGAAGGTCCAAAGGACAGCGGAAACGGCCGAACGACGTGCGGATGTCACTACCTCGAAGAGTGACGTTGTGGAGGAAAAGGTCAGCGCCGTCGCCAGACACGTCAATGACTGCCAGCGCGTCCGTCCAACGACCGAGCCCTGTAACAGAGACAGAGCGTGTTACTAATGATGCAAAACTTAATGGACGAGTGCTACCGTTGAGAAAAGACCAACGGAGAAATGTTTAACGGACAGTTACAACGGAGTAATGCGCAGTTACAGCTGGAGGAAGAAGCGCCATTAACACGTAATCCCACGCACTGTCTCTCACCATCGATGAGCACGTCGTTGAGTTGCAGCGCACACGCCGCCTCGACAACAGCGGCCATCGAGTTGCCTGCGCGAATACAGACGGAAGGGACACAACATTCATACATCAATTCGCGTCATTACAAATTAACACGCGCTGTTATAAGTGGCCAACGAACGATATCTGTAGAAAAACGAGCGTCCCCATACCAACACGACGTGTGGCAATCCAAAACAGCGACAACGCGTTGCCAATAGATAACCAGCAACACGGCGTGTTGACCGCACAATCGGCGTACCCGCAAGTTCCGAGCTGTTGAGAGCGAGGCGAGCCCCGGCAGACAGATGGACACCGACGCTGCATCCCTCCACTCTCACACCGCTGACCGTGAGGGTGGGAGGCTCGACAAGCGACGAACTGTTTTGCCCTTTAGCGACGACGCCGGTGGTCTGTTCGCCGCTTGCTGCATCGACACAGCGAAACACAGGCAACGTGCCATCGCTACTGTTGCCGGTGGGAGCGCCCAAGAGTACGATTGTGCCCACGTCGTACGGAAGCTCATACGGCGTCGCGTCGTATATGCCAGCGCGGACAAGCAGCGTGTCGCCGTCGACGAGGTGGGACACGGCCAAGAGCCATGATTCGTGGGATGGGGTTTCGACAACAACCACTGCGAACGTCCATTTGAGCGCAATGTGAGGGATGCGCATATGTCAGCAAATGTAATCGTGAGAAGGATCTCTGCAAACTAATTCGTAGGGCGGGTATATGCTATTAGGTGTTTGCTGTGGGTGAGCGGAGACGAAGAGCCGGCCCAGTTCGTGGCGCAGTCATAGGGGTGGAAGCAACCGGGCCCAACGACTCCAAGTGAGACGAAGAGAGAAACAGTATGTGTGTGTGTGTGTGCGCGTGCACGTGTGTGCGTGCGATTGCGTGTGTGTGAGTTTTGAAATGTCGATCATAAGAGTGTGCGTGTGCTTGCCAGTGTGTGTCGGTGGGCCGGTGTGTGTATGTGTGTGTGTGTGTGTGTGTGTGTGTGTGTGTGTGTGTGTGTGTGTGTGTGTGTGTGTGTGTGTGTGTGTGTGTGTGCACGTGTGTGTGTGTGTGCGTGTGTGTGTGTGCG
>CALSCQ010002276.1:0-14813 GCA_943704525.1 Pigoraptor vietnamica | reverse complement strand
GTGTGTGTGTGTGTGTGTGTGTGTGTGTGTGTGTGTGTGTGTGTGTGTGTGTGTGTGTGTGTGTGTGTGTGTGTGTGTGTGTGTGTGTGTGTGTGTGTGCGCGTGTGTGCGTGCGTGTGTGTGTGTGTGTGTGTGTGTGTGCTTGTGGGTATAGGGTGTGTGTGAGCGTGTGCATATGTATTTGCTGGTGCATGTGCTCATTACGCGTGACTCACGCTGGCCCATCCCACACAGTTGTGGACGGAGACGATCGGAAAAACGAAAAGCGCACGCATAGCTCGGCGAACGGCGACGGCGGAGACGCAGCGGCCGCAGAGGCACCCGCAAAGAAGCCGCGAAAGGCCAAGAAGGAGAACGAACGGCCGAAGGAGGAAATCGAAGCCGCCGACGAGCCGCGTAAGGCGAAGGGCGACGGCGAAAAGCCACGAAAGGCAAAGGGTGCGGCGGAAGTGCCGCGAAAGGCGAAGCAGGACGTTCATGAAGCTTCGGCGGTCCAATCGTCTGACGTGGACGCTGCGGAGACAGTCGCTAAGACTAGCAAGCGGGACAGCAAGAGGGAGGCGAAGGCGACCGCGAGTGACCAAATGGGGGAGGCTACGTCCAAGACGCCCTCGAAGAGGAAAGCCGCTGCCGAGACGCCCTCGGAAAGGAAATCCAAGTCGCAGAAGGTGTCGTCGCAAGGGGAGGAGGACGGCGACGTGAGCGCCAAGAGTGAAGCGAAGAAGCGAACGCGCACCACGTCCTCTGGGTCAACCGCCGACGACGCCGACATGGCCGTTGCCAATGGTGACGAGGGAAAGACAAGGAAGTCACCGAAGACGCGTGCGCAAAAGGCGAAGAGTGCTGGAGAGAGCGATGATGCGCGCGGCGACGGAAAGGCAGGCACTTCCGCGCCGACGTCGCGCCCGCGTGCGAGTGGGTCCGCAAAGGGGCGGCGATGACCGAGATACGATAAATGATGAAAATTGATGAGCAGCATGTGTCGGCAACGTTATTGCGCTGCGGAGGAGTGCGTTGGGAATGGGCGCGAGTGGTTTGCGAAGCACGTGGAGCGCGGCGACAGCGGCCTTTTATGTGTTCACGACGCTTGAACTGTCGACGGGGTTCATTAGTGGCTCTGTTACGGTGCATTTACTTCTGAAGGGCATCCCTCTGCGCGGCGTAGTCGCTATAAGATAACGGTCTCGCTAGTGACAGAGCTGCTGGCCGTGCCTCCCTCCCGTTCATTGACAGTCCTTCTTGCATCCACGTCGGTTCTCGCGTTACCGCCATTCTCTCAGGTCCCGTGCCATCGTCGCTGTCCATACAAACGACGAGCGAACTGTCTCTCCACCCGTGCGAGTGCGTTGACGGTGGACGTGGACTGTGTGTCACAGGGGGTCTTGCTGGCATCCACCTTTCCGAACACTGAATACGTCGACGTCGCAATGCCGGAGGAGGCGAAACCGAAGGAGGCCCGCACCGTGGCCGTGTGAAGGAACCTCGCGCAGGCGCTGTCGCCCAAGTTGGTGCACAACGTGAGGGCGCTCACGCGGAGCTTCGACGGGACTTTGGACGTCAAGGTACCCGTAACGCGTGCGGCGGTGGAGCAGCCCCACATATCATGGTACGCACAGTACCGCGTTGCGTTAGCACAGTCACACGCGAGGCATTCAATTGCAATGCCCCGTAAATCAAGTGTAGCTTTCGATTCTAATCAAATTACTGCACACGCGACCGCACGCGAAACACGACACGCACCGCACGCACAGACTCATTCCGAGTGTGTCTTGGCAGCCTGCGCACAGAGTAACACGCGCGCTTGAGACTTTTGCGCACATGCAGGCGACGTAAAGCGACGAGAACGCGCCAACAATATTCGATGGCACACTCGCAGCCATTCGCGACAGGTACTATTGAGTCATGCAAAATGCTTTTCCCACACAATAATAACCCAAACGAAAAAAGGGTAGCAACGTAGCAACACACAACGTATCACGGCACACGCAGAAACTGAACCACAAAACGAAACACGTGCAACACACGTCTCACACGCAAACTTAGCCAGCCCACACTTATAAACACGACCAGCACCCACCAGCGCCGCCCTCGTGCGCGCGATGGCCCCTTCCTGCAGTGCCAACAGAGACCGCAGCTGTTCCGCCGAGAGCTCGGCAATCTCGTGCCCAAGGAGCATCCTCATCTTGTGTTGCAGCGCCGCGAGCGAGTCGTTTTTAGACGCCCCGACGAGCGTCTCTGCGACCGCACTCGCGCTTGCGTGGCCTGTCCCCTCCGCCGGTGCATGCGTCGTGGGCGTTGTTAATGTGGACGTGCCATGCGCAGGAGGGACGGTCGCGGCACCCGCCGCGTGTGTGGGCGCCGACGACGACGTGCCGTGCGCAGCAGTGGCCGACGAAGGGGGAAGAGGGGATGCGGCGGCCGGCGTGGACGGCGAGCTCGCGCCGCGCGGTGAGAGGGGCGGCGGGGTCGCGTGCTCGGCCGCGTGGCCCGCATGCACGCCTCCCGTGACGACCGACACGCGGTTGCTTTTTGGCGGGAGAGAAGGTGGCGGGAGATCGGCAAGTGTGGTCGCGCTCACTTGCCGCTTCGGCGGCAGCACGGGAGGCGGCGCAACCGAAGCTCCCTGTCCCACGTGACCTTGTCCCACGTGACCGCCCCCCTCCGCGGCCCCGTGCGGCGCTGCGGATCCCGGCGCGCTGTCCTTGGGCGTGGCGTCGTCGACGGGCGGCCGTGGCTTCTTGTGCACTTGCGCGTACATCGACGAGACGTCGACTGCGCCGCCAGCGCCCAGGTGCGGCATCTCGGACCGCGAGCGAATGTGCGTGGGCTTCGAGGGGCGCGGCGGCGGCGCCTGCCCTTCCGTCATCGGCACGACGGCGTCCGCGCTCCGCCGTGGTGGCAAGGGGCTCGGGGAGGGGCTGCCCGGTGCCGAACTCTTCTGCGCGCTCTCTGACGACGGCGCGGTTTCGACGGGCTGTGTGGGCGCAGGAGAAGGGGTTGGGGACGCGTGTCCCTGCGACGCTGAAGGCGCAGGAGCAGCAGCAGGGGCCGTCGCCGGCGATGTGGCGGCGGCTCCAGGTGCGGGGGGAGGGCGCGAGCTCATGACGAGAGAGAAGAGGTCGGACTTGGACGCAGCCTTTGGGATGGAGGGCGACGGCGCGGACTGCTGACGGGGTGCCTGCGTGTCTGCGGCTGGGGGCGCGTCGGGTGTGTCGAGAAGGGGCTGCGACGCCGAGCGCTTGTGCCCGCGGGGTGACTGCGGCGCCTCGCCGTCGCTGAGGAGGCTGTCGGCGCTGCCCTGCCGGCGCATGGTGCGCATGCGGACATTCTCGGCGGAACCGATCGTGTTGTCGACGGCGACTTCCTCGAGCATCCGCGGCGCCTTTCCGGGGAGGAAGGCGGGGCCCTGGCGCAGCGTGGCCGTTGTGCGCTTCGCAAGCTTGTCCATGTCGATGAGCGTGCGCGTTGGGAGCAGCGTGTGCACAGAGACCGTGTTGGTGCGAGGGCCGCCCGGCGCTGCACGTGCGAAAGCGAGGGGGATTCAACGTAAGCGGTGAAAGTGTGGCGTGTTTTAAAGTTCGTTGCTTTGCGCAATGTTGCTAAGCGAGAGCCCTTGCGTTATGACACGGAAAATGGGTACGTTGATATCGAAGTGCGTTGGAGTGTGCATTTGTGCGGAAGTGGGGTAAAATGCCGACAATCCGTCACTCGCGCTGCGCACTCTAACGCGAAAATATGCATTACATGCAATCCGTTCGTGCGCACACGTGCGCGAGAATAAGACCACGTTATTACTCACGCTGCATCCCGGACGCAAGCGCCTCCATCTCCTTCGTGTAGTGGTTATCTTCTGCTGCGACAACGGCGAAGAGAGATAGCTGCAAAGTGACCAGCGCGGCGTTAAAAACGAAAAGTAAGAAAGATGAAAAAAGGAACCCTCGACACTATCGGCAAGGGTAAGCGACTGTCACGACCGGTAATTGGGCGCACTTGACTAACACACGGAGTGCGAGCATGCAACACACACACACAGGGCTTGCGCTGAAACGTGCACTGAGAGGGCGACATCGATTGGCTCACCGCGTGTTCTCCGTCCGCAACAAGAATAGGCTTGCTATACTCGTCCTTCGCCGAGAGCGGAAGAAAGCCATAGTACGTTGTTGGGCCATACGCACCTGCACACGCACAACAAACGCACACGCGCACCCGAACACATGAAGTTAAGAAGCAATCGCACCAACAATAAGGACTTATTAATACATATCCCAAATGTTTGCTGCTCACATACACACGCATACACGCTTCCACTCACCGTCGTCGCCCACGTCCCGCGCGAGAATCGACACGTGGAGGTCGGGGAAATCGGCACCGTAAACGCTCACTCGCACCGTTTCTTCGAAGTGCGGATGGTGCGACCCGGCGTACACGGCCGTGCGGTACTCGTCCATCCACTCCCACCCCGCAAACACCGCGCGCGCGACCCGCTGGCCCTTCGCGTTGCGCACGGATACAGACAGCTCGCACCCGCGACGGAGGTCGTCTGTGTGAAGGTCGGCGTGACACACGCGCAGTTGGAGTTCGTGCCGAGTGCCGCGCGGGTCTGTGCCCCCAATGACTCCCAGCCGCTCGGGGGAGTGTCCGAGACACGTGGTGAGGGACGTCTTGGCGGCGGTTGTGTCCTTCTCATAATCCTTGAGAGTCTGCGACGTGAGATGTCCCTGTGAGCACACATGCGCACCCGCAAGCACGCACGTTTTTGTACACAAGCATGCGCGTGACACAAAAAAAGCGAAACTTGCAACACACTCGCACGCTCACATGCACGCACTGGCGCACCTGCGACAGGGGCCCCTTGTAGAGCCTCGCCGACACCGAAATGCTCGCGTTGTCCCCACGTGACTTGCGGAGGGTCATCTTGGCCACGCTCTTGATCGAGTGGCGCAAGTCCTTCAAATCTTTCGCCCCGAGGGAAGCGTAGTCCCTGTCCTTCGTCGACAGCTGCAGTGGGAGGGTGAACTCGTTCCCCGCCATGTCCTTCTGCGACTTGACGATGTCCTGAAGGAGTGCGTGTGCGTGCGGGTGTGGGGAATGTGAGTGCGTGTGCATGCGGGTGTGGGAGTGTGTGCGTGCGTGTGCGTGCGGGTGTGGGAGTGTGAGTGCGTGTGCGTGCGGGTGTGGGAGTGTGAGTGCGTGGTGGGAGGGAGTGTTGTGTCAGCATGATACGACTTGACGCGTGCTCTGCACCATAGATTGGGAGATGTCGGATCATAGAAAGTGTGTTGTGTGCGCGCGTGTGTGCGTGGCCGTTTGTACGTGGGCACACAATTAAATGCATCGCGGCTGCCACATTAGCCCGCAAACCCCCACCTTAATGCGCAGCTGACAAAATCCAAACGGCCGCCGCACAGTGCGACCGTCACGTGCGTGGAGCGTGCACAGCCGTCCAAGGATGACGTGCGTCTTTGCCCATAAAAGGTCCGCCTGGGGCACTCCAGAGACATTCTGGGAAGGTGTGAACACAGCCTCAAAATTGCGCTCCGTAGCGCTAAAAAAAGTGGCGGCCGTTTCACATTAATAGCCTGCGAATCCATGCATGCGATGCACCTACACAGCGCGTATGCGTCTATGTAACTATGCTACAGCAAATGCGACGCAAGAGAGAGGGACACGTCCCGTGTTACAGGAATTCGCGTGCGCGCACATGTGAGAGTGAGAACGGTGTGCGTACCACAAAAATGGTCGACACGCGTCCCACGCGCGAGTCGGGAGGCACGCCATGGCCCGTCAGTGGCACAACGAAGGGCTCGCTGGGATGGACAAACTCCGAGTGTGAGATTCGTTCGCGAGACTCGTGTATGTATGTGAATGCAACTGAGCATACAATGACAGCGTCTCAGCGGGCTTTACGCGTGGCGTGAGCGCGAGTGCCAAGACGCACAGGACAAGAACAAAGCACCGTGTAAGGCCACACAAGACAGTGTGTGCCTTGGAGTGCGATTCACGAGCACTCGTGTATGTAGAAGATGTGACTGAGTTTGTACGATAGTGCGCAGTGGCGCGTGTGATGTGCGTGTGAAGGCAACCGAGTGACGTACACGTGACGTATGGCAGTGCATCAAAGCGGGCATTTGACCGTGAGCGTGGGCGCGAGTGCCCAAACGCACAGGGCAAAACAGGACGATAAGTAGGAGACGAAAGCAAGCGAGTGTTGGCGTGGAACACGAGAGCGCACCTCACGAATGCGTTGTTGACCTTGTCGAAGACAGAGAACGAGAGTTCGCAGTCCAATCCGCCAATGTTGGCGATAAGCGCCTGAAATTCAAAGAATAGATGGAAGGCGAAGGACGTGGGGCCCTGTCGCGGAGGGGGAGGGGGATGGGGTGTGGGTAGGGTACGTGAGTGTTCAGCACGCAGACCCACTTCCACCGGTACATTATATGCAAAAACGCGCGCTCACGAGCACAAGCTCACGCACACGTACTCACAGACACACTAACAGTTGCCCACTTCCATACGTGCAACATGACACACGCTCATGCACATACACACGCGCGCACACACACTCTTCGCACACACAAACACGCACACGCATTCACCTCCACAGGCGAGACAATCCCATCCTTCACGTTCCCCTCGTGCAGTTTCTCTTCCACAGACGTCGACTTCTTCATGCGCAGAGTCCTCTTCCTCGTCAAATCGTCCGCGCCGTCCCCAGACTCCCTCCGCCTGTGTGCCTCGTGCGCGCGTACGGCGGCCTCCTGAAAGCAACGGTCCACAAGACGCGCGTCACCCTCGTCGAGGTCAAAGAACGGCGCGGAGAGCCGTTCGGTGAGTTCAGACGCAGACGTGTGGCTGTTGTGACCGCCCGCGTTGAGATGGCCAGCGAAAATGACAGGGACTGAGCCCCCTTCGAGCGCCGCAAGCGCACGCTGGCGAAGAGTGACGGCGCTGTCGAACCAATCCGCGGCGCCACAGCCGCACGCAACGAGGAGGGCGTCTGCCGACCGAATCGTCTGCGCGGGAGCGAGCGGTCACGTGAGTCTGGCGCATTTGTAACAGAGAAAAGATAAAAGGGCACTGTCACTTATGTTTCGAGAGCGACAAAGCAACCGTGAATGAGCACAGCGTAAAAGTCCGAGCGCGTTGTAACAGTGCGACGGGGAATCGGCAGTGTCACGTGTGCCAAGAGCAAGTGGCGTGTGTGCGGCTGTTGCTGCCATTCCGGGCGATTATCGCACTGCACCTGAGTGTACGAGCTGAGGTCGAGCGGGTTGGCGCCCTCGAAAGGAACGACCTCGACGATGCAGAGCGTGTTCTCCACGCGCGCCTGCTTCTTGAAGCTGTGCATGGACACATTCGAAACGTCCTCTGCGGTGTGTGTGTATGTGTGTGTGCGTGTGTACGCGCGTGTGTGCGTGTGTGTGTGCGTGTGTACGCGCGTGTGTGCGTGTGTGTGTGTGCGTGTTTGTGCAAAGGAACGGCGAATAAATCGTGAGCCACCGACGCAACACAACACACTTTAGAGATACCGGTTCCGTGTGCGTGTGTCTGGCATCAAATTCTTCCCCTCTCTCTCTCTCTCTCTCACACACGAGGAGAACGGAGACGCATAGATCAACAGCAACATGGAAAGGTACAGCTTTCCATGGCATGTGCACATCCGTGCGGAGGCGCGGGTCACAGACAGACGCGAAGCGACATTCGACAATTAAAACGCCGTTAATTCACCCACCAATATTGAGGTACGAGAGGACGAGGTGTCGTCGGAGTGTACCGTCCCCAAGCACCATGACCCTCTGAAAGCGCAATCGAGTTAAAGACGACGAACAGCGGCGCAAGCAGCAATAAATCTCGCTGGCACTCAACACGAGGTAAGGCGAAGTACAACGTCGCAAGCCTCGGAGAGTGCACAGCGAATCCTTCCCAAACAGCTATGAAATCGCGGCTGAAGTGGACACTCACGTAGACGGGCGTCGCTTTCGACATCTTCGATGCGCCGGCACGCTTCGCCGAGTCTTTGGGGCGACTTGCGCGAAGGGACGTTGCGACCGCTGTTGTCGACTTGCGATTGTCTGAGTACGATGCCAATACTTACTCCGCGAAAACAAATCACTGGCGGCGAAGGGCTATAACACAACACATGCACATACACACACGCACGCAGAGATGCACACACTCAAGAGCATACAGCCGCACGTGCTCTGCGGGCCTAGAAAACGACGTGTGTGACAGTCGCAACAAGCCAATGTTTACGGTTTATATTTATAGTAACATAGAATGCCGTTTTCCTTGTACAGAACAAATTCTAATTGTGGAGAGTTTATTTATACTATACATAGACCCACGTGCTGCGCCGACTCTCTCTCTCTGGGTCGTCCAAAGACTCTAAAAAACACACTCACACACAATAGCCGTTCCCCTTGCGTACGCCTCAATAGGCTAGCATAAGGCCAGCGTACTTCTGAACTGCGCAGAGACTTGCGCTTTCCATTGCGAAAGAATGTCCGACTCGGACGTGAGTGACGACCCGCGCCCTTCCGCCGCTGCCGCTGACCCGAGCGAGGACGACGACAAGGATGTCACCTTCGAATCGCTGGTGAGTACATCTCGAGTATTGTATTGCTGTGCGCTCTCTGCTTTCACGTTTGTGTCACCGTTGCGTGACATTAGTATTTGTCCCTGCTTGATGGGTCGTCAATTGCGTGTTGTGCCAGAGCATCGCCCGTCAGTCTTCTGTGTATGTTGTGTGCTCTCTGCTTGAGTCCCTGGTGCGTGATGGGTCAATTGCTGTGTTGGGCCAGTGTGCATCGTTTCCAGTCTCTCAGTCTTCTGTATAATGTGTTTTTTGCGTGTTGTGTGGAACAGCCTGCAGGGTTCCTGGTCGTGTATAGGTGTCCGTGCGTTTCTGCTCTATTATGTTTCGCTGGTGTCATTGGAGTTGTAACGTAGAATGAAGTCTGCTTTTATGTGTCGTACGTAATTGACGCATCCCGCGCTTCATCGCACACATTGAATGTTATGAATTGGAGTGAGTCACCCCATCTCATCGCACTACGCCTTCCTTCCACGCAGGGCATTGTCGCCCCCTTGTGCGACGCGTGCCGACAGATGGGCTTTACGCGCCCCACCAAAATCCAGCGCGAAGCCATCCCAGTGGCGCTTCAGAACCGCGACATTATTGGCCTCGCGGAGACAGGGTCCGGCAAGACGGCCTCGTTCGCGCTTCCCATTCTCCAGGCGCTGCTCGACAAGCCCCAGCCGCTGTTTGCGCTCGTGTTGACGCCGACGCGGTGAGTGCGCGCATGTCGTACGTGAGAGTGTCTGTGGGAGTGTGCGTGCGGGAGTGTGCGTGCGTAGGTTGCGCGTTCGTGAATATGTGCATGTGCTGCGTGTTGCGCGTGTGCGTCCAAAATTGGCGAGTGTTTGGTGTAACCACTGTGTCGCGTCCTTTCAACCGTCCTGTTAGTAACGTGAACCGCCCTGTTACTGCGCAGTGAGCTTGCCTTCCAGATTTCGGAGCAGTTCGAGGCGCTCGGTGCCAACATTGGCATTCGGTGCGCCGTTATCGTCGGAGGCATCGGTGTGTAACTGCGCGCGTGTGTGCATGATTGCGTGGACTGGTGTTTGGTACAAGGCGTGGGCGCATTTATGAGACTGGATCATGAAGCGAGCCGCACGTGCACGCGACACGCACCCTTACCACACCTTCTTCGGGCACACATTCTTGCGCACGCACACATATATCACACCACACACACGCGCGCGCACGCACAATGATATACAGTGAACCCTTCGTCCTCTAGTTCCTCTTTCCCTCCATCGCCTGCTCTTCTGTCATTCGTCGCGCGGAATTCCGTACTTACACGATGGCACTCGCAGACATGATGACCCAGGCGATCGCCCTCAGCAAGAAGCCTCACGTGATCGTCGCCACGCCAGGGCGAATCGTGGACCACCTCGAGAACACAAAGGGTTTCCACCTTCGCACGCTCAAGTGCCTCGTCATGGACGAAGCCGACCGCATCCTCAACATGGACTTTGAGGAGGAGGTCGACAAAATCCTCAAGGTATGTGCGTGTGTGCATGTGCGCGCTTGCTTGCGCGGCCGCACTCTCACTTTGCCGCACGCCGCGCACTCTCACGCACCCTCACATCGAGCTCAATGCGTGTGTATCAATTTGTAGTGCACGCACACCGCATGCTACGCACATCTCTCGTTTGTGTTGCGCACATTCGTGTGATCTCGGACAATTGCTACTTCACACTCGCGTTCCACACACTCACACAGCTCACCCAAAACGCAGGTCATTCCTCGCGAACGTCGCACGTACCTCTACTCTGCGACCATGACGAGCAAGGTGGCCAAGCTGCAGCGTGCGTCCCTCCGCAACCCGGTGAAGGTGGAGGTTAGCGCAAAGTACAAGACGGTCGACAATTTGCGCCAGCAGTACGTCTTCATCCCCTCGAAGCACAAGGACTGCTACCTCGCCTTCGCGCTCAACGAACTCGCGGGTAACTCTGTGATTATATTCGCGTCGACGTGTGCGAACGTGCAACGGCTGGCGATTATGCTGCGAAACCTGGGCTTTGCGGCGATTCCCTTGCACGGGCAGATGACGCAGCCGAAGCGACTGGGCGCGCTGAACAAGTATAAGTCGCAGACGCGCAGCATTCTCATTGCGACCGATGTCGCCAGCAGGTGCGGAGAACGTTGGGTTGTGTTGCGTGTACGTGTGTTCGTGTGCGTGTGCTTGTGCGCGTGTGTGCGTGTGCGTGTGCATGTGCATGTGTGCGTGTGCGTGTGTGTGTGTGTGTGTATGTATGTATGTATGTGTGCGTGTGCGTGTGCGTGTGCGTGTGCGTGTGCGTGTGCGTGTGCGTGTGCGTGTGCGTGTGCGTGTGCGTGTGTGTGCATGTGCGTAGTGCGTGTGTTTGTGTGTGTGTGTGTGTGTGTGTGTGTGTATGCGTGAGTGAGTAAGTTTGCATGTTTCCATACAACCGACTGAAGTATTCTTTCTCTCTTTGTTACACAGAGGTCTGGACATACCACACGTCGATGTCGTGATCAATTACGACATTCCCACACACTCCAAGGACTACATTCACCGAGTCGGTCGCACGGCGCGCGCGGGGCGAAGCGGGCGCTCGCTCACCGTTGTCACACAGTGGGTCACACACGCGTGCATCCACTCTCGTTCATATGCGAACACATACGCACTCGCCTACGTCTACGTGCACACGCACACACGCACGCATCCACGCTTCTCATGCTTATTTTCCGTGTGTCTTTTTCAGGTATGACGTCGAGTTGTTTCAGCGCATCGAACAGTTGATAGGGAAGAAAATGGAGCTCTTTCCAACGGTCGAAGAAGAGGTCCTTCTGCTCCTCGAGCGTGTGTCCGAGGCGCAGCGGTTCGCCAATTTGGTGCGTGTGTGTGTATGTGTGTGTGTGCGCGCGTGTGTGTGCGTGTGCGCAAGTGTGCGCGTGTGTGTGTGTGTGTGTGCGTGTGTATGTGTGTGTGTGTGTGTGTGTGTGTGTGTGTGCGTGTGCATGTGCCTGTCGGTGCATCTTTTGGTTTCATTTCTGCTTATGTGTGCCCAAATTGCTTGCCTCTGAGGTGCAAGTGTTGCGTGGGGATGTCAATTCCATTCGCGTATGTGTCAGTACCGTCTCTAGCTACGATTGCCACTAATACTCTGTCGTCCGTCCTTGCTGCATCGCAGGAGATGCGAGAGGAGAACCAGAAGAAGAAGCGCGGGCGCGAGGACGACGACGACGAGGGCGAGGGGGATGGCAAGTCACGCCACGCGAAGAAGGCGCGCTTCAACCCGAGCGGGAAAAAGTTCTCTGGCAAGCCCCATAAGAAGAAATGAAGGCTATTGCCCCTGTGTACTTGTTTTTGGCGTCGACTGTTTGCTCTTTCAAAGGGCTGTGTGCACACACGGACGTCAAGCCGTAACAAGGTGTAACAGGCTCGTGATCACGTGATAGCTGGCCAAACGGTTGCTATGGAACATACTTCTATTTTTGAACAGCAGTCAGCATGACCCGGACAACCCAAACATGGCGCGCAATAGTCTTCCTAAAAGCGTTTTATGGAGGATCTTATCTCCATTTCTGTTCCGTTGCTAGGCATAACTTTCCTTTATATGGCCTGTGTGGTACGACTGTGTGGTGCGTCTGGTCCGTGGTGGGTCAACCCCGCGCGACCTTTCCCCGATCGTCCAAGTCGATCAAATCCCCGCCAACGCACGCGCGCACGCAACTTCCGCATTCACTCGTGTGTCTTACATGCAGGGCAGAACACGCCTTTAACCAGAGTGACATTTTGCGCTTTCTCACTCTTCGTGCGTGATGCTCCTCAAAGTCTCTTCTCGCGCTTCATAAGTGCCCAGCGTGGGCTTTCGTTTCAGAAATGGGCCGCAGGCGCCCCTCTTCACACTTCTGCGCGCGTGCGCTTTTTGTGCTCGCGTGCGCCCTTCTTCTTCGCGAAATCGACAGCGTCGTTTATTCGATTGGCGTCACATCGCCCCTCGGTCTGGGCGACCCGGGCCTCGAGACGTATGCGCAGGAAATCGTTGACGTTGCCAAAATGGCTGCGTATGAGATCAATACGCGGTCGACGGCGCTCGCACAGACGCTCTCGAGCGACCTGAACGTGACGCTCGTCGTGCGTTCCGAGGGGTACGATCAGCGCGTGGCCCTTCTTGCAGCGCTTGCTTTCAAGACGGATGGCGTCGACGTCGTCGTTGGATGCGATTGGTCCGACGACACGGTCATCATGAACCAATATCTCTCCCAAGTGGGCATTCCGATGGTATCGCCCGGTTCGACGAGCGTGCGTCTTTCCGATCGGACCGCTTTTCCGCTGTTTCTGCGCACGGTCGGGTGGGACGGTGCGGAGGCGCGCAGCCTTGCGTATGCAGTCCGCTATTTCTCGTGGGACTACGTGGGCGTTTTGTCGACGGACGACGACTACGCGAAGCTTCTCGCGGGCCGTTTCAAGGAGGAAGTGACTGTGCTGAACGTGACGACGGTCCAGTCGCAACAGTTTTCGAAGGACGCGACGACGCTGGACGCCGCCGTGAGCGCGCTCAAGAAGAGCGGCGTTAAGATCATATTTCTCAGCGCGCTCCCTGCCGATGCCGCACGTGCGCTTACGGCGCTAACGGCTGCGGGGATGACCGGTCGCGAGTACGTTTACGTCGGAACGGACGGGTGGCTGTTCGACTCGTTCTTTTCCGACAACGGACTGTCCGAGTTTAACGCGGGCGTCGTTGGGGCGGTGCCGTTTTACGGCGATGGATTGCCATCGTACGCTGCGTTTTTGGACCGAATGGTGCAGTACAAAGCGCGTTTCAACACGAGCCTGCCGGGTTTTGACGCGGACGCGCGCGCCCTCTTTTCGCCGTACGAGCCCTACTATTACGAGGTGCGTGTGGGCGCTTTGGATGTGCACGCGACACTCTCGCTGCTCGTTGACACGACCGCACATGCGCGCGTTCACCTTCCTTCTTGCGAGAACTTATTAGCGTTTTCTGCGTTTCGTGTGTCTTTACAGTCGCACACTAAGCTTTTAATAGTCGTGTGGCGCACGTGCACACGCTAGGCCTTCCCCGCGGCTTTCCGTGTTCCTTTAACGCACAGTATATCTTCTATGCACGTGTACACACCCTCCCTTGCGCTGACACTCGGGCGTGTCCCGCAGGCTGTCTATGTGGCTGCGCTCGGGTTGGACGCAGTGCACCGCGCGAGTGTTTCGCTCCCCGCGGGCGCCGACACGCTCTACCATAGCATGATCAGGTGCGTAACAGAGCGCCTGCGACATTGCGTAACAGCACACTATGAAGGCACACACGCGCTTGTCACCTTCGAAAGCTCATCGCACACGCATGCACACGCACAAGCTCTTCACACACAACACACACACACTCGTCGCACACACACACAGACGCACACGCACGCACACACATAACACACACATACACACACGCGCGCGCGCGCGCGCACGCACACACACACTCGTCGCACACCTCCTAGCAGGCATGCACTTTACCACAAGGCACACTCGAACTCTCTTGTTTTCTCTATGCCGCACCCTCTTTTTGCGATGTCCCACACGAACAGCGCTTATAACGTGACTTTTGTGCATGTCTCCGCAGCGCCAATTTCACGGGCCCCACAGGCACAGTTGCATTCGATTCGAACGGCGAGCGATTTGCCGATTACTCGCTTGTCAACTGGGTCACCGGCGACACTCGCCTGCGCACCGTGGGTCGGTATCGGGCGTCCGACAACGTCGTCATGGTCACGACTCCTCCCGTGTGGGGTGAACGCACAACAGCCGTTCCCACCGACGCCGTTTGCATCGGCGGCTGCGTGAGCGGCACGTGCACAAAGGTCGGACGCCACGCTACGTGCCTGTGCTATGCTGGGTACTATGGCCCCTCGTGCAATTCGCGCGTGACGACGTCTTCCTCCGGAACTTCCGTCAGCGTCGTCGTCGGTGTCGTCGTCGGCTGCTTTGGTCTGTTGTGCATTGTGGGCGGTCTCTTTTTCGTGAACGCGCGGAGGAAGCGGGCTCTGTTGGTGAAGGAACGCGCGCGCCGTCGCATCATTATCGATTACAGCGAGATTACGATGCTCGACCACATCGGCGGAGGGGCCTTTGGGGAGGTGTACAAGGTGCGTGCTCGTGTGAGGGTGTGTGTGTGTGTGTGTGTGTGTGTGTGTGCGTGTGTGTGTGTGTGTGTGTGTGTGTGTGTGTGTGTGTGTGTGTGTGTGTGTGTGTGTGTGTGTGTGTGTGTGTGTG
>CALSCQ010002269.1:0-24932 GCA_943704525.1 Pigoraptor vietnamica | reverse complement strand
CCCCCACACACACACACACACACCATACCTGGTTCTCCTCTTCCGAAATCATCGTGCGCACAGTCTCCTCCGCGATGGCGTAAATGTGCGGCGGCATTTCGACGCGGAACTTGCCGCAGTACGCCTTGATGAAATCGTCCGTGTATATCTTCCTGCACACGCACACATACACAGAAAAAAAAAAGCACAGACAGTCAGGGCATCTCCCACACCCTTCGCCCAATACAAGCGCGTCGGGCTTGGCACAGTGGGCGAGTGGTAGTCGCCAGTTCGAAATTTTGTGTGACGGTCCTTTTCAGCATGCACACACACACTCTCACACACATACACACATACACACACATACACACCCACATACACACATACACACACGCACACATACACACATACACACATACACACACACACACACGCACACACACGCACAAATTGTGGACAGTACGAACAATGGGAGCTGCAATACGCACATTTTCTTGTAAGGGTTCATGGCAATGAGCACGTGGCCAATGTACGTGTAGATGCGGTCAGCCTCAAAGCGCTTCCGAATGTTCTGCGCAATGTCCTCCTCGCTGACCTGCAGTGTGCGAACGCGCGCGGAGCGTGTATGCGTGGGTGATTGTGTGTGACGGTGACGGTGCAGAGCCCCAGAGACGCAAGCATGACGCAATTGCGCCTTCGGGCAAAAAACGCAACCGATCGCCACACGCTATATTGTAAACACACACGGCAGCAACACGAACCTTGGCGAGAAGCACGAGGTCCTCCACGCCGACGGTCGCCGAGTAGGCATCGAAAAACGCCGCGCCCTCCGCCATTTCTCAAGAGGCCCCTTCGTGCACGAAACAATGCACACTGGTGGGGGGGCAATTGCGGACTCCGATGAAGACACGCGTGCTGGAGGTCGCTCTCTCGGCGAAAAGAAATGGAACGGGCAGGCTGGTCACCCCACCACAATGTAAACAGGGCGCACGTGATGTCACGTGGACGCCTTCACCCCGAATGTGAAGTAACTCCACCCCCGGATGAAATTCGCGGACAAATTTCGGATTTGTGTCCATCACGTGAGCACGTGATGAAGGTGTGTGGACACTTGAAAATAAAGGGGAAATTCGATACATGTTTCATACTGAAGGAGTTGAGAAATAAAGGCGTCTCGGCTGACCGTCACATGCCATCGGCAGCACGGGGCCAATGGGAAGCCGAGGCGCTGCGAATCACTCATAAGAAGTAGAATTTTACTGCCGCTTGTCAAGTGGACTCGAATATGCGTTAGAGTGAGGGTTGCGCGGCTCTTAACGCATAGTGAGGGTTCCGGCAGCATATAGGGTGAGGGTTAGGCGCCCCATTTCAGAGAATGATTGTACGGTGAGGGTTACGCTCACACATATCACCAGTGTGCATTCTACTAAAATTGGCGTTTCAATTACTATGCCGTTCTCAGCAGCCACTAATGAGTGCGGCGATTCCGCGCAACACACACACCCTCTCCCTCCCACTTCGACAGGCGCCGACGCTTCGGTCGCAGTCGCACTGCAAGCTACGGCTCTCACGTTTTGCACTGTCCCACTCACGCACGTGTGTCGCCCGCGGGGATCGACAGCCTGTGCCGTCTCCCCACGCACGAGCGTGGACGACGACCGTCAGTGTGAGTCGCATGCACATGCCTTGCATTTCTCGCGTGTGCTCGTGTACCGTGCCGTGTTCTTTACTGAGCCGTTGCTACAGCTTTCCTGGTCGGTTGATCTCTCCTCCCTTACCCACTGTCAGTTGTTGGGCTTTGCCGAAGTTCATCCTGCCTTCGCACTCCAATTCATCGTAATTCAGTTGTTGGGCTTTGCGGAAGTTCATCCTGCCTTACTTTCGCACTCCAATTCATCGTAATTTCTCGGTGAAGTCCACGGCACATATCGAAGTTCGCCGAGGGGTACGCGCGGTTGAGCCCGTCGCTCGTCGGCGATATGGCGCAGAAAAAGGAAAAGTCGTTTTTTGTGAACCTTGTCGCGGGCGGTGGCGCCGGCTTCATGGAGTCTGTGATATGCCATCCCCTCGACACGGTCAAGACACGCATGCAGCTCGCGCGGCAACGCGGGGTGAGCTGCTGTTTCTTTTTAGTCATTTTTATTTGTTACCTGTCTGTATTTCTCTGGGTTGGTAGAGTCCAGTTGTGTGAGAAGGGCCTGTATGTCGCCTTGTACGGTGTTGTTCTGGGGTTGTCAAAAAGTTCAAGCCCTCAAATCAATTGGACGTTCTGTCACTGTCGTCTCACATGTTCAATCGCGCACATGCAGTCGTCGATGGGCCCGTTCGCCACGGCGAAGCGAATTGTCACGAACGAGCGCTTTTTTGCGCTCTACAAGGGCATCACGGCCGTCGTGACCGGCATTGTCCCAAAAATGGCCATTCGGTTCAGCTCGTTTGAGACGTATAAGCGGTGGCTGGCGGACTCGAACGGGCACGTAGGCACGGGGCGGACGTTCGTCGCCGGCACACTGGCGGGCGTTACGGAGGCCATCGTCGTCGTGACGCCAATGGACGTGATCAAAATTCGCCTCCAGGCACAGCGACACTCGCTTGCGGATCCGCACGAAATTCGAAAGTACCGCGGCTTTTGGCACGCGTGCGTTACGATTGTGCGGGAAGAAGGCGTCACGGCACTCTACAAGGGAGTCGTCCCGACGGTCCTCAGGCAAGCCAGCAACCAGGTGCGTGCTTTCCTCGCGGCGCTCTGTTGTGCAGAGATGGCCGCGTGATCGCTCTTGACATAGTGGCTGCGCTCACGGATTCCTACACGCCATTTTGCCCCATTTATTATCTCGATTTCGCGCTTACAGTTTGTGCTTGCTGTTTGTGTCTGCAGGCCGTCAACTTTACCGTGTACCAAGAGATGAAGAAGCACTATCTCAACCACACGGGCAAGAAGGATCTCGCGCCGTGGGAGAGTCTTTTGATGGGCGGTATCAGCGGTGGCATGGGACCCCTCGCCAACAACCCGATCGACACGATCAAGACGCGTCTGCAGAAGCAGCGGATCGTTCCCGGCGAGAAGCCCCGCTACGACGGTGTGACTGGCACCATCAAGACCATGCTCGCGGAAGAGGGCGTGCTTTCGTTCTACAAGGGGCTGTCGCCGCGACTCATGCGCATTATGCCGGGACAAGCGATCACGTTCATGGTCTACGAGTTTATTTCGAAGCGCATCCAGCCGAGCGCGCCTTCGGCGGTGAAGGACACGGTCAAGGAGATGCAGGCGGCGGCGTCCGCGGCGCTGCAACCGAAGAAGGAAAAACTCACCGAATGAGTGCGCGGGGTGCGCTTGTTATGCGTCTGCGTGCGTCGCGCGTTGCGGTGCGGTGCGTTGCGGCGTTGTGGCCCGTCTGTTGCGTTCACCGAGTACAAAGAATAAGGGGTTGCGTCCAGACAGTGCTAAAAGGACAGTAAATGTTACCCAATATTATCCAGACACAGTGACGTCAAGGAGTCGAATCTGATTGGCTGCAGATTCGTTATCAAATTTCATCGGAGGGATCTGATTGGTCGGATGGTAATTTTCAAATTTTCTATGGCAATGTCCATACTGAGTAGCACATGACGCAAAGGAAAAAAAAAAGTGTGCATGCGCACCACCAAAATAAATATGTCCGGCATCGGCGTCCATTTCTTTATTTCAACCACCCCTTCACTATGACAAATGTATGGAAATTTGAATTTATTTTCACCGCATTCGCAGTGTCGTTGCCAGGCCCACATGACCAAAAGTGGAGACGAAGCGGGAATCACTGCCGCGGGAAAACCGGTTTTTTCACTATGGACTCAGTATGGCACACTATGGGGCGTCCGCCTTCACTATGGCCAATGTACCGGAAGGTGCCACACACAGCCCGCACATACCTGTGGGTGCGCGCACACACATCCCCACTCGCATCCACACACACACCCGCACACACACGCACACTCTGCGTCCGCACACAGGCACGCGCGCATTCCACTCTGGTCGTGCGTGTGCGCGGGAGACACACCCGCAATCGCTCAAAGAGGCAAAACGCAACGAGTTGGAACGAGTTGCACCGAATCCACCTCGTCGTCGCTTCGCCGTTCTTGTCCACCCCTCTCAGCCCCCCTGACATCCATTCGCGCATAGTACGCACAGACACCAACCTTTCGCTTCCCAACCGCGATGTCGAAATTACTCCACCCGAGACTTGTGTAAACTCTACGGAAATGGAGCAGATAATATCGTCGTCGTCGCCCCGGACCGAGCTCTACCACACCGAATACCCCAACATCAAGGGCTTCGTGCACTGGTTCATCGTCGACGTCTTTATATGAGGCTTGGCGCTTGAACGGCCTCCGTCGTCGCTCTCGGTCGTGAAAATTTCCGCCCGAGCGCTTTTCGCATCTCTCAGCAGCACCACGATCAACGTTTTCTACTTTTAACTCGTTCCGGCCGGAGCCAAGACCTCCCGCCGAACTCTTCGTCCCCAGTTTTTCCAGCGCAGCGCACGCTCTTTCTCTCTTCTCGCCCGGCGTTTCCGGCGAGAAGCGAGAAGAACCCCGACCCGAACCGTCACCGCACGTGATGGTTGTTCTCTCGAGCTCTGTCTCTACCCTCGCCCGGCGTGTACCGGCTATATCTTCCGCGGTTTTCCGCAATGTCAGCATAACTGCTGGGAAGTATGCCTCTTCGGTTGGACACGGTCCTTCCGCTCGTGCGATCGAGTCTTGCGGCCTCCGCATCTTCTCGACCTCGAGAGCCCAGTCGGCGCTGCTGACCCGCAGCGCCGCGCCGCTCGCCTACTATCCGGACTTCAACGCCCCCTCGAGCCGTCGCCCGATCAGCGACGTGCTGAAGCACAGCGGCGATGGACGCCCCCTTCCGTCGTCGCTCGTCCCGGAGCTGCAGTCGAGCCACGTCCGCCACGCGACGCTTGCTGACGCCGATGTCATCTATTCGATGCTCGAGCCTCACTTCAAGACCGGAGCGATTCTCCCCATAGCGTTGGATACGATTCGCAACGACATTACGAACTACTTTGTCTACGTCATGGACGGCGAGATTGTCGGTTCGGCCTACCTCAAGGACTACGGCCGCACGACCGCCGAGCTTGCCAAGATTGTGACCTCCCCCGCCCACCAGGGGAAGGGCATCGCCGGACGGATCATTGTCTCGATGCTCGCCACGGCCAAGGCCGAGGGCCGCGAGTCGGTCTTCGCCCTCACCCTGGACCCCGCGATGAGCCGCTGCTTTGAGAAGCACGGCTTCTTCAACGTCCCTCGCGAGTCTCTCTGCGAGAAGTGGCGCAAGTCGTACGACTTTCGCCGCCCGACGCGCGCCTTCTTCCGCTCGCTCGAGTCCCAAGGGACCTTTAGCGAGTCGGAGACGGAGGCCAAGGTCGCGTACGCCTAAGCGGCGTCTCTTGTCCGCGACTATCCCTGCCGCGTCGGCAGGCCGTGCTGCGTGCGTTGCATCCGCGTGAAAAACTACCAGCCGGCGTTTGTGCGCGCCCCTCGTCGAGCTTGACCTCGAGCGCTTGTCGCGTTCGGTCTCTCGAACTTTTGCGCGCCGACACTGGCGACCCTGTCCGTCGCGCCGCGTTTATCGACGCCTTCCCTTCAGCGCTTGAGCGTGTCCGCAATCGCGGGCGGAAGCGGCATTGTGACGTCGCTTCCGCCACCGCGTGCGAAACTTGGCGTCGAGCCACCGGCTTTGTCGTCGGTGCCCGACTCCCCTCGCTCGCGCCCTCCCGCTGCGTTTGCCTTGCCAGATTGAGCGCGTGCTCTCTGGCGCGACGGCAACGCGCCCCAAGTCGTGCGAAAACTTGTCGTTTTTGTTCTCTGCCCCCTCGCGTGACGCTTTGTACTCTTGTGACTTTGTGTTGACGGACAGTTTTTCATCTCTGCGTTCCTCAGGTGCTCTTTGTCTCTGTGCGCTGGCTGCGCTTTGCCAGGCATTCTCTCTTTTTGGGTGGCGTATTTTGAATTGGCTGTGCGCTTGCAGCCGTTGTTGGTGGAGTGTCGCTTTATTGGCGTAGCGACGAAAAAAACGAAAAAAAAAGGATTCGGGCCCCTCGGAGAGGGTTATAATACAACTGCTCTCCGACAATGTGCTATTGTATCCATTTCTCGTAATGTGCTCATCCAAAGTGTCTGATCACTATGGAGTCGCGAATTTTGCGCGCCATGTGTGTAGTGTGCGTGTATTTTACAAAGATAAACGCATCACAGCTTGCTGCCCGCAGCAGAGGCCGTGTTGCGCACGTCCGTCGCGTCGTTTCGTTGATTGTGTTGTGTGCTAGCGATTAAACCAGGCGTCGCCTCGACTCTCTCGCCTGCTGCTGTTGTTGCCGCAGACGGGCTTTCGGTCGGTGCTCGGTCGGATAGTCACCAGTCGTTGGCCACGCACACGGCGTTGATGGACGCGCCCTTGTGGCAAACCCCGCCCGCTTTGAGGTCGAATCGCCACTGGTGTTTTGGGCACACGAGCACCCCATTCACGATATTCGCCTACAAATGGATTAGGATGGAATAAATTAGCTAATAGCGCTGAGGCGCAATGTGACAGAGGCGCATTCACAGGGCATGTGTGTGTGTGTGTGTGTGTGTGTGTGTGTGTGTGTGTGTGTGTGTGTGTGTGTGTGTGCGTGTGTGTGCCATCGAAATTTCAAGGGAAAGCACCAGTGTGCAGATTCACGTACGCGAGAGAGGTCGGCCCCTTTGTGAGGGCAGTACTGGTCCACTTCGTATGTCTTGCCATCGTCCGAACGCACGCGAATCCGCCCCGGTGGACACGACTGCAACGACATGGCAGCCATTCCGTCGCACACGGCGCCGTCCGCACTCGCAGGCGCGCCATCGGCCGACGCGGTAGCTGTGTGCAGAGTTATGGACGTGTTACAGCAATGTAAGACCGAACGGTAGCACAGACGACATACGTAATCAGGCCATAGAAGAGCGCAAACATGCCCCAATGAATTCCCAATGCGCCTAAGTAGGCATCGCCGCATGGGACAGCGCAGCTGCGAGCGGTAGATTTCGTGCCACGGTACGCACCTGCCGTTGCGCCGACTTTCTTTCCGATTGCCCCGCGCAGCAAGTCTTTCACGAGGGGAAGCAGCTCAATGCTCTTCCAGCTCTCGTCACTGTGGCGTTGAGAGCGTTACCAACTCGTGAGAATCAACCAAATTCATACTGCAGCAAATACATCATACACTCCACACTCAATTCTCAACATACACATGCTACCCGCAGACACAACGTACAGTCAATTCTCACGCCCAAGCCCACTGTTTCACACCCACCTAAGAGCGCGCAGATCGGCCACTGTCTGCAGCCTGTTCTTGTCAAGAATGGCGAGGTCGGCATCCACTTGCTCCGCAGTCCATTTTCGCTCTTCTCCTAGCGTGCGCAGGAGGTCCGCCGCGGCGTCCGTGTCCGGATGCACCGGCTTGTTCGCCTCTTCGCGCTGCAGGACACCGAGAACAGCACGATAACTTCAGGGGAAGGCAAAACAGCGCGAATTGCAATGGAAATAGTCGCTCAGCACGAGGACAACTCAAGGTAACTCAACGCAGCTCAACGCAGCCGCTACGGTTTGCGAGGACAAGGGCTTTTCGATGGCCGCCACTAGCAGGCCACAGACGCGCCTTGCCGTCGACCTGCAATAGCACACAATACTCTCTCTCTAAGAAATGCACAACACACACGCGCACCTCCTTAAACGCAATGAACGCATTCAATGTGCTCCCATATCCGCCGCCGCCGCCGTACTGCGCAGGCAGAAAATCGAAGGCTATTCAGTGTGCTGCCGCAAAAGAGATCTCGCACACGCACATCGCCGCGTACAAACCTTGTGCTTGCCCATCTTCGCCTTTGGCCTCTTCTTCTTCGCGTGTTCGCGGCCACCTCCACCGGACGACGACGACGACGCCGAGTCACTGCCGCTCGACATGTAACAATGCCGCAGACGAAAGAAAGAAGGGCTCTATTGGCTAATGGAGAGGGGCACGCCGGAACAAGAACAGTGATGGACACTCTCATCACGTGACCATGTTTCGGCCGCGTCGGAAAACGAAGAGGAGACGGACCTGTCTCTGTCTTCTGTTCCTGGGACGCCTGCGACCCTTTGTGCCAATTCTCTTCTCGCTTCCTTCGCAACGTGTCCTTGTCGCTTTTATGGGGTAAAGTGTGGACTGACATGCGATTTTGCGGCGCTTTGAGAGTCTACCTGTTACAGGTCGTTTAACAGTTTTGGTTCGGAGGTTTGTAATGTCCCAACCTCCCGCCAAGCTCATCCTTCGCGTGGGTTCCATGCTGACGCGGTCGGTGCCAAGGACGGTGGTGGAGGCCGCTCGCCTTTTGCGGGGCGGTGTTCCGTCGCTCGTCTCTGTCCCTGGGTGCTTTCGTGGTGTCTCGACGCGTGCCCCTTCGTCCCCTTCGTCCACCCCTCTCGCTCGCAAGCACTCCTGCCTTCCGTCAGCCGCATAATTGGGGCGACCGTTGAATCCCCTCACCGTGCAGGTGGGTGACTGTACTTCTTCGCGCTCCCTGTGTGTGTCGCGTCGCACCCTTTTCGCTGTGTCTCTGACCTGACCACTTTCCTAATGATTCGTTATAGAACGGGAGGACCCTGGTGTTGCTATCTGGCTTACTCAGATGGGGGCCGTCGTCGATCCCGTACAAAGCGTGGGTGGCATGCAACTGTTGCGCAAGGTCGTATGAATCTATAACGCCAATTCCCCGCCTCTTTATACCCGTTCTTAATTCGACTCTTGTTCCCTTTGCGTCGCAGCTTCTCGACCCGGAGTCGCTGGCCCTTCCTTTGCTTGACCGCGAAGGAGCGATCGATGCTCTCCGCCACTGGTCACGTGGAGTGCTGAGCTCATGGAAGGAAGCGCGGATGGATGGTCTTAACTCCGTTCGCGATCGCATCAGCGTCCCCGTCGCGTGCCTTGTGGGCGGTCCGGGCATCGGGAAGACACGCATGCTCTGCGAGTTTCCGGGCGTCCTTAGCGAGCTCCTTCCGGAGGTGGAGAAAGACATGGGCCGAAAGTATCGGCCGTTCGCGCTGTTTGTCACTCTCCATGGGTCAACGCTCGTTTCGCCCAACGAACTCGCGTGGCCCTCGAACGCTGTCGCCATTCGGATGCTGTACGCTGCGTTTGCATTTCCCGGGGTCGCGTTCAAGGAATTCAAACGCATGGTTCCGTCGTCGTGGTCCGTCTCGATCCCTTCTGCGCTCGGCGCCATTCATCGTGCCCTCGACCGCCGTTCCAACGACCGGCGTCCCACGTTGTTCTTTCTCGCGATGGATGAGTTCACGTGCCTTTTGGATTCCGCCGGTGGCGAAGACCCGTCCGGTGAAGCCTATCGGCAGCCGCTTACGACGGTCGTTGGAGAGATTGGCGCGTCCATGCTCGATGTTGGGGGTGACTGTGCCGTTCTTCCCGTGATTGCGGGCACGCGTGCGACCGAACTCGCGACGGCGCTTCGGGCGTCATCGCTTGTTGAGCGCATCATCGAACTCGGGACACTGAGTGACAAGTCTGTTCTCGAGTTGGGCGATCACGTGCTCGCGCGCGTGTGCCCGGGGTGGCGGACGGTGCGGAATTTTCGGCTTTCTCTACATTCGTTGTGCGGCCATCCGCGAGGGGTCGTTCAGGAGCTGTTGTGTGCCAAAGAGGCTATTGACGCGGGCCAAGAGGATCCCTACTGCGTCCTCCGCGATCGTCCGCCGGCTGGGCAGGGCTTCCCGCTCGGGCGGACGGCGGCTGAGATTGAAAGGCTTGTTGCGATTGCGGTGACGGAGTCGACTGTTCGTCTCGATGACTGCGTTGTCGCAGGTTCACCCCGGACGTACCAGTATCTCCAGGAGTCGGGTTGCATTTCGTTTGTCGGAACAGCGTCTTCGAACGGTCGACTGGCCGCGTCCGGAACGGTTGGAATTCCTTACAGTTGTCTTCGCGATTTGCCTTCGGGATCGCTGCGTTCGTTAGCCCAGCATCTTCACGAGAGTCTCCAATCGGGGACGAGGCACGCTTTCGCGAAGCTCGTGTCTCAGTGCGTCGCGTTTCGGCTGTCTGCGTTTGCTGTGCTCGAGCGTGATGAACCGCTGAGGTCGATTCTTGCCGCGCGAGCCTGCGGGTGGCGCGTGCCTGTGAACGAGACGGTGAAGGCATTGCCGGTGGTGTATGAGGAGCTCTCGGCCCATGACGACGGCCCGGTCGAAGTTTTGGGCGAGCGAAGAGTGTATCTTTCGGCGCCGAGCGAACACGGACTTGAAACGAGGATCGTCCCTGGTCTGCTAGTGAGTTTGTTGGGGGAGGCAGGGAGTCCGTCTGTTGCTTGTTCTAATCCCTCCTGCCGGCTGTAGGGCTCGAACCCGACGGTTGTTCAGTTCACGGCAGGCTCGACAGAGGGCTCCATTGCGATGGAGAATGACTCTTTTTCCCTTGCCTCAGTTGCTGACGAGGTGGGTGCATTGTCGCTGCGTTAACCAATTTCTCCACTCATCTCAACATCTGCTGTGCAGGGCATGTCTGACGAACAACTTGGGAGGCTTGATCGAAACGTGGCTGCCGTTCGGAGCGGTCTCGATGGCGAGGTTGTCCACACACGAGTCAGCGTGTCTTAGCCGCGCACGAGTCAGCGTGTCTTAGCCGCGCACGAGTCAGCGAGTCTTGTCCATCTGCGCGCCCTTTTCATCTTCTCTCTCCCCCACTACAGCATATCCTCGTCGTTGTATCTGCACACAAGGTGACCAGCGAAGCGAAAATCGGTTCGCGTACTGTTTTGGTGGACGGGTCGGCACTGCCGAAGTTTTTGGGGCCATTTCTGGAGAGGATTGCGCGTGAGTGGTTGCGCTTGAGTGCTGAGCACCGTCGTTTTCGCCGTCGTTGACGCCGTTCGCCTTCTAACCCTCCGCGCAGTCCGCTTGCTAAACCCCTTCCTTCTGCAGATGTTGGGTTGCCCAATCCCAACATCATGCTCGCCCCCGAGATCGCCGCGTGCCTTCCAGCGGATGTCTTGTGCGAGGACGGAAGTCTACGGCGGGCGTGCGGCGACGTGATCTACTATCGCAAGGAGCACAAGCCATTTCGTGGTCTGAACGACTTCACAGACTGGCCGCGCAATGTCTCGGACGGTGACTTGCAGTGCCTGAAAAGAGTCCCCGAACCACTTCCTCGAAAGAGAAAGAAGAAGGGACAAGCGGCGGCAGTTTCGCCAAAGGTCGTGAAGGGAGAAGAGGGAAACGTTGTGTCTCGAGGGGACGTGCGGGACGCATTGAAACGCCTTGCCGAGAGTTGCGAACTCCCGCAGTGGTGGTTCTAAGGTGCGTCGTACGCTCAGTGCTGTTGTATGAAATCTTTTATGGCGTCAATCGCCAAGCAAGTAAAGAACGATAAAAGCTCGCTCTCTTTCCACACTGGAGGGGGATTCGCTCCACAGCGAAAGAAACGCGGCGGAAGTAGCGACAATGACAGCCACTCGCGTGCGCTATTACACATCGACCACCGCAACCGAATCCACGGAGGTCGACAGGCCGGCACCGTTCGTCGCCGTAACGCGTGCGAACAGCGTCTTTGGGCGGGTGCTCGAGGCCGCGCCCTGCGCATACCACGACTGCCCGATCACACGCTGGAGGACGAGCGTCGCGCCGCGCGAGGTGGTGCCGAGCGTTACGTCGTACGTCAGCGGTTCGTCCGGTTCGTCGGGGTCCGAAAACTGGTACGTGATGTTGTACAGCTTGCGCCGCGAGTCGAAGAGTATTACGGGCGTGCGCACTGCAAAATGGGTGAAGGCGTCAGATGTGCGCAGCCACGAGCTTGATTTTAGGGCAAAGTGAGTAAAAATACGCAGTGTCCGTGTAGCATGGAGCCAACGCTCCATTGTAGTGTCCGATGAGCAGATAAAAAAAAGACATGCCGTACCAGTCACAGGGGCCGAGAGGTCAATCGTCACAGTGGCCGAGAGCGCCGACTTCTGCAATCTAAGTCCATTCACGTCGAGAGGCGTCACGCGCACGTTGTAGCGCGTCTTGTCTGGTGCCGATGGAGGCAGCGACAGCATCGCCTGCGAGTTCGTCGTGTTGAACGCCACCGTCCCGCCCGTGCTGTTGCTCAACTCCACCGAGAACGAGGCGATGCGGCCGAGGGGGTCGTAGAAGCCGCCCCAGTGCGCGTGGATGGGCTGCGTCGTCGACACGTAGCGAATCCCCGAGGACCCGCTGAGCGGCGATCCAAGCATGCGCAGGAATCCGCCCAGCGGCGCTTCCGCGAACACGGGCACGGCGTTCGAGTGCGCCGACGTGCGCATGCTCACCGCATTCGCGCACTCGACAGTCACGTGGACATGGACGACGCCGACAGCGGGCAGGGCAATCGACGCGGTCGAGAGCGTGCCCGTCGTGGACAGAGGCGCCGTAGTTGGCGCTTGGAGTGTGTCCGCGCCGCGGGCGTACCCAAGGGCCCACGTGCACCCGACAATGTCCGACTCTGGGTCGGTGAATGCGTCCCACGACGCGGAAATGAGCCGCTTCGACGGGTCTGTGGGGTGCGCCACGGCGACGGCGCTGACGGCGGACGCGACGGGAGGCGTGCGGTCGACAAGAGTGCCACTCGAGACGGCCGACACCGTGTGGCCGGCCCAGTCACGTGCCGCCACTGTCACGTAGTACACTGTCCCATGGTCGAGGTCGAGGTTCTCCAGCTCAAAGTCCGTGTCGGTGCCGACGCTCTGGAATCCGCGGATCTGCATGCCGCCAGGTGACGTTCCCACGGCGACGCTGTAGTCATAGATGCCAGAGAGCGCGTCCGTGAACGCCCCCGTCCACGTCGCGCGCACAGTCCCGGGCTCCTCCGTGACATAATGTCCCGACGGCGCACGCGTAGCATACGCCAGCTGGATGGTCCCCTGTGCCGCGGGTGCCTTCAGGTCGACCGTCACGCCGTCCGAGCACACCGCGTCGGCCGATCGAAGCTGTATGCCGTTGACCGCAATCACGCGCACGCTGTAGCGGTGGCCGTCGGCGAGTGTGAGGCTGGTCAGCGTCACGGACGTCGCGAGCCCCGTCGAGGCCGTGTTCGCTTCGCCTGACATCGGGTCGCAAGCGCAGCTGCCGCTTTCCGCCCAGCACACGTAGAAGGAAGACACGGCCGACTCGATGTCGTAGAAGCCGTGCCACGTCGCCGACAGCGTGTCGCCCGCGCCCTGCACGTCAATGTCGGTGCCGCCGAGGCCGTCGAGGACAATGCCGCTCACGGGGGGCGTCACGTCCACAAGAACGCCAATCGTCGACAGCATGCGGAACTTGGCAATGACTGCGGTTGAGCGACCGCGGGCGCCGTGTCAGATACCGAAGGTTATCAACAAGTAACCCCACGCCATCGACACCACACGCGCACGACACCCCTGCGCACTGTATGCGAGCACAATGACCGGTAATAGCACAAGCAAGACACGTTCAATGTAAGGCTAACACCCACCGTTGATGACGCGCACGGACGCATAGAAGAACCGGTGGTCGGGGAGTTTCGCGCGGGCAAAGTCGCATGACGACGTCCCCGGCGCCACCGGCTGAAAGGGCGCGAGGTCGTCCACGCCAGGCGCCGTGCCCAGCGCACACTCGACGTGCACCAAATCAAGCGGGGCCGACACGCCAGTGGACCAGTCCCACACCACGCCCGCAGTCGCCCCCCTCCCTAGATAGCGCACGTGCGCGCCAATGTCAAGGCCCGGCCGCACGCGCGCGTCGTCCGCAATCATCGGCGGGTCTTTCAGCGCCGAGAACGGCGCAGAGAACGCTGTCGTGCACTTGCCGTCCGCCCAGTAGGCCCGCACGACGACCTTGTACTGCGTCGTCCCCACACTGAGCTTGAGACCGGTCGCAGTGCCCGAGAGCGTATTGCCCGCGGGGATGTACATGTCCTTCTCCGTGTCCCACGGCCGCAGCGTTGCGTCCGCCTGAAGATCGCTCGCGCCGGAGTATACGCTCAACAATGGCGCACTGGAGAGTACGACGGCCCACGTGTAGCGGAGAAGTGTCGACGCGCCCGTCGAGAACCCGCCCCAGGACGCAGACACCATGCACGAGTGCGGCTGGTAGGTCACGCCGCCTGTGGTGGACGCGTCGCGCACGGTGGAGGTAACGGTCACCGAGCCCCCGCGATCTGTGGAACCTACACAAGAAAAAGTCGCGTTGGTTCATGCGCCAGGAATGCCACCGACAGCACATGCAAGCACGCACACATGAACACCCACGGGCGCGCACAGACACAACACGGTCGCACATATCACCCACACTCACACGCATCCACCCACACCAACACAAGCGCGCGCGCACACGCGAAATCGATGAAGTCACTCACTGTCGCACGCGATCTTGTCCGGCGCCGCCTTCGAGTGCATGACAGTCGACAACCCCGCGGGGTTTGTGCAGCGCACCGTCGCATGCAGCTGCGCGGCTCCCTTCGCCGCAAGAGTGGCGGAAATCTGCACGGGAACGGTCCACAGCGAGTCTTGGCGCATGGTCGGCAGCACAGCGGCCGTCGCCTCGTACTGGTCCCAGCCACCGCCGACATACACGGCGCACGTGAGTGTCTCGGGGTCGCGGAGCACAATGTCCACAAACGAGTGGTACTGGACGGTCGCCGTTGTGCCCGACAGCTTGATCGTGATGGCGCCCCTGTCGCGCCGCGGTGGGGACGGCGCGCACACAAACTCGCGCGACGCCTGCACGCTGAGGCCCGCCGCGTTGACCGCAACAACATTCGCCACGTAGTCGAGGCCGCTCGACATCGTCAGCGGCGCAGCGACAGCAAAGAAGAGGCCGCCGGAGGACTGCGGCGAGGCATTGAGAAGGCCCGACCGCGTCTTGCTGCCGAGCGTAGCGATGGACCACAGGTAGTCGACGACGGGGCTCTCCGCGTCTGCGAACGGCGTCCACTCGATCATGACAGCCGTGCGCGAACGAACGAAGGTGCGACCGCTGGAGGCCGGAGGGCACGAACTGCCAGTGTCGCACACGGTGACTGTGCCCGGTGTCGGTGGCGTCACATCGATGCGAATTCCAATCTGCGCGCAGAACAGGGCGGCGTGTTACCGAGGGGAGAGGGGTGCGACAGGGGCAGTGGGCGGTTGTTCCTGGAGTTGTCAATCCAACAGAGAATCACGTGACGGGTGGCGGACCCACCTGCGACACGGCGGTGGACACCAAATTGGCGCCGTTGTAGACGAGCACGCTGATGCGGATGGGGCGGGCATTCGGCGCGGCAAAGCCTGGGACGCTCGTGGCGGTGAGGACGGCGTGCGTCGCAAGGCCCGTGTCGACGCAGTACGTGGGCGCATCCCCGTCGAGGTGCGCGCACGCCTTGTAGTGTGACACGGACGACTGCGGGTCGTCAAAGCCCACCCATGTTGGAACAAGCGACCTGTGACGGCATTGTGTGCGCGTGTCAGCGACGCAAAAATCCTGAAGAAGAGGCAATGTGACGCCAAGAAGTGCGTCCTGTTGACCGTACCGAAGGCGCAATAAACGAGCACAGCGACGGCACGCATAATAACAACTGAGCTCACATGTACGACTGGTAGCCGACGGACGTGAATGCGTTCGATTCGACGTAACCGGGCACGGGGGGTGTGTCGTCGACAACAACGCCATCCGAGACAGCGACCGCGTGAAGGCCCGCGCCGTTGTACACGCGCACGCCCATGTAGTAGCGCTTGCCACGCGCAGCCACCTTCGTCACCTTGCAAGCTGAGGGACAAAAATGGTGTCAGCCTCACGCATGGCGACAGAAGACGCACAGAAAGAGGCGCTCACGAAAGATAGACGGGATGGACCTGCAAAACACGCGCACTCACACGACGCGTTGCCAACGGAGAAGGCCGGAACGACGTCGTCCTCGCCACTCGCACTCCCGAGGAAGCACTCGTAGCGCGCGATGCCCGAGTGGTGGTCCACGGCAGGGACCCACGCCGCGCTAAACGCAAACGTCTGCTGATAGTCGACGTCGTTGTACGCGTCGACGCCGTCCGACACCATCGGAGGCTGCGGCGGCGACGCGTCCACGCGGAAGGGCTGCGAGCGGAAGAGCGCCGAGAGCCCCGCGCCGTTCACAGCGAGTACGCTGACTTCGTAGTCGTGTCCGTCATAGAGCGTGAGGTTGCTCAGCGTCGCCTCGTCCACGTCGCGGTACTCGACAGGTGCCACAATGTCGCCTGTGCCGGGCTGGCTGCCGACGGCCACCGTCACGTACGCGATGCCGCTCTCGTCGTCCACGATCGATGGCCAGCTGACGACTATCTCCCTGTTCGAAGCGAGGATGAGCACGCCGTCCACCGTTCCCACGGCGTCGAGGAGCACGGGGTGCGCGACCGCGGACACGGGGGGCGTCGCGTCCACGGTGATGCCGTTCGAGTAGCCAAAGCCGGCGTTGCCGACGAGGTCAAATGCGCGCACCTGTCGAAGTGACAGTACGCACAAGGCAAGGCAAGTGTGAGGCACAAAGCGAGCTATTAGAGTGCTGCAGTCGCCGGTTCTAATAAGGGCGCACAAACACGAGCCTCGAGCAATCAATGTGAAGGCGATTCCCCTCGCACCCACCGTGATGTAGTAAGTGGTGCCTGTTATCAACGAGACGTTCTGACGCACCGCTGACGTACTGCTGCCGACACTCCAGAAGTCAAACAGCTCGGTGCCTCCAGGGTAAAAGCCTGTCCCGTGTTGCGAAAGAATTGCGCGGGTTAGGAGCAATGTAAGCATACACACGCGCACTTCGTATCCACGGCACAACACAACGCCACAACACACATGTACACACACGTGCACCGGCACACGCACGCACGCACACACACACACGCACACGCACACACACACACACACACGCACGCGCACGCACATGCACATGCACAAAAAAAATCGATAGGCGTGCTCCCACAGGCACGCAGGACCACACGAATATCACGCCCACCGGCTGCCACAGCATATCCCACGATGCCCGAGCGGAACTCGACGGCGTCGGCGGCATTGGGCACGTCGTCAAAGTCGTCCCAGTTCGCCGCAATGTGGTCGAGCGACGAAGTGAAGTCCGCGTCTATGCCGCGCAGCGCACCGTCGCGCACAATACCGGGCACCGGAGGGTCGTAGTCTGCCGTTACTCCGTTACTGCAGAGGGGCGCGCTGCCGCCCATGAGGCACACGTAGTAACGGCGTCCCTGGGCGAGGCGGAGGTTACTCGCGGTGATTGTGTCCGAGGTGGAGGGCAGGATTCCCTGCGCAATCACCGCATCGATATCGCCACTGCGTACGAGGGAGGACTGGTGTCAGAAAGGGGGCATGACATCGTGAATATGTGTGCTTGCAGTCGGGTGCATGTGCGGTTGACGGTACACACGTGTACGAACATCCTATGTGGATAACGTGCGCATTGCGAGTGAACGCGGCGTTGTGACCAGCTCAGTGCTCATGACGCCGTACGTACCGCAGCACCACGGACCACGCAGAGTCCGAGTCACGCTTTGGAGCGTTCACAAACGCCGCGTAAAGGGTGTCACGTGAGCCGGTTGCCTCGATATCGTTCCCGCGGCCGGGACGCTTCCACTCGGCGTCGCCGACGTCGATGATGCGCGCGGAGAACACGGGGGCGCCGGTGGGCACGGAGGCCACGGTGCGCGTGGAGCACAGCGTTGCGTAGTTGCACACGCGGACGTTGATGAACAACGACCGCGTCTGAAAGAGAACGAAGGGGAGCGACGAAATGGTCCGCTCTATGGCCTGCACACGCGGCAATGTAATGGCCGGTGGGTGAACACGTCATGTGGCGACGCACGGACATAAGACAACCATCGAGTGATTGATATACGGACAGTAAAGCACACCGACACGCCGGCTCAACACACACACACACACACACACACACACACACACACACACACACACACACACACACATACACACACACGCACACACATACACACACACACACACGCACACGCACACGCACACGCACACGCACACGCACACACACACGCACACACCTACACACACACACACACACACACACACACACACACACACACACACACACAATCTCTACTCGCCCATCTCTATGCGCAGCACACACTCACTTGCGTCTCGTTCAGCCGCACGTTGATCCACGCGGACATCGGCTGCGTACCCGCCGACGTCCCCGCCAGCTGCCACTCGATCGAGTACACCGGCGACTCACTGTCGGACACGGAGACCGAGCCCCGGATGTATACGGAGCCGCCATTGGGGTCGATGCGGTGCTGGAAGGCGCACGTGCCGTTCGGAGGGGGCGTCACGTCCACCACCAGCGAGACCGTCGTGCACACGGGGCTCGCAGAGTCACTCGCGCCCGTCGCAAGGTCCGCGACCACGCAGGCCTTGTACGGCACGCCGGGTGTGGCGAACGTGGACGGGAGAATTGTCGTCGCGATACCGCCGTGTCCGGACGGCGATGTGAGGCGCGCAAGCGTCACGGGGTCTGCGCCGAGCGGGCCCACGCCCCACCGATATTGCGCCACGATGGCGTCAGGGAAGCCCGTCCACTTCACGGTCACCTGCGTCGCGGACGGCTGGTAGGCGAAGGCGTCGCGAGAGCGGCCATTGCGCACGGGCACAAAGGCGATCGTTGCGTTGTCGAAGGATGTCCCGGGCAGAGGGACCACGCCGTTAGTGGTCACTTCGGCGTACCCTCTTACGCGGTTGTACGCGCGCACGCGCACACGGTACGTCTTCTTCGCAGTCAGGGAGAGGCCCGTCACCTCGATCCACGGCACGCCGCCCACCGCCACCATCGGCTGCACCGCAAGTGACTCCGAGACGACATTTTCGCCGTCGTCGAGCACGCGGAGGTCGAAATCCAGCACGGTCGTGTGCGGATCCACAAATCCAGGCACCGCCACGAGGATCGAGTCGAGCGAGTTCTGCACACGCGCGTCGCGGCGAAGGGCGGCAGCGTCCATCCCCACCGTCTCGTACGCACGTCCGGCCACTGGCGGCGTGCAATCGATCATGACCTGCACTTGCGACTCGGTGAAGCGCCCCGCAAAGTTGTACGCACGCAGCGTCACGTAAGCCGGGCGGCCGTCCGGAAGGTTCTGCAGTCCCTGGCGCCCGATGGTAAGGTACTGCACGCTGCCGTTGGAGGGTGCGTTGACCGGTGTCATGCCGACGCGCCGTGGGTCCTTCAGGCCGCGCTGATGGTCGTTGGGGCCGGGTGCGACAGACCACAGCGTCCTGAGTGTCACAAGCCAGAAAAAAAGTCAGAACTGCTGTCGCAAACTGAGAGTAACAGACAAACAATTCTGAATCAATGTGATAAGAAAAAGGCAAAGTCTGTAACTGGACTCACTTTGCGAGGCCCTTGGGGTCGTCCTCCGCGAACAGCCACGACACGGCGATGTTGCAGTCGCTGGCTGTGCTGAACGGCGTCGCTGCCTCGCCCTGCAGCGCCTGCTGGACATCCGGGGTGGTCGAGTCGAGCGTAAGGGTGCCATCCACGCGCGCCGACTGCATCGATACGTCGTAGGCGACGACGGAGAACGAAATCGTCTGCCCGTTGCGGACCTTGCCGTTAAGAGGAATCGACAGAGAGTTGCCCACGAGGTACTTGAACGTCGACTGGTCGAGCTCGGCGCCGGTGACCGACACGTCAATGTGCGAAATGCCGTCGTTGTCCGTCGCCACCCATCGGAAGGTAATCTCGGTAACGTGGTCCGATCCCCACGCATTGACACCATCCAGTGGCCACGTGCGGTCAATTGAGACGCTGAGGGACGGCGCGCTGTCGTCGAACGAAATCTGCGGACGGGAGCCGAGAAGAAGAAAAGCGTCGGCAGTGGCAGAATGCATGCGATGTGCCCCGTCAAAGCGCACACAATCCCGTTGCATGCCATGACAAAACATACTAGTCACGTCACCCACTCAGAGGAAAACTAGACGAACGCACACACGTACCCCGTTCGAGCACGCAAACGACGCGAGGTTCGCGGTGTTCGTCGCACGCACGACAAATATGAGGCGCGTTTTGTTGGACACGTCGTTGGCGGGCCACTGCGGGAGGGACCAGCCGACAGCGAGGCCCACATACGTCCACGCCTTCACCTTCTGTTCATCACAAGCGGTCGCGTAGCCGACCTCGTAGCCTGCGATGGCGCTGTCCGTCTCCACAAACGGCGACCAGTACACGGCGATGGGCGTGTTGGGTCCAATGTAATCCGCGTCCACTTGCGGGTGGCCCTCGCGCACCATGCCGGGAACGGGCGGCGTGCTGTCGGCCGTGTATTGGACCGACTGCGACGCAGAATTGCCCGCAGTCGAAGTCACGGTCGTTGTAATCTTCAACATGTCTCTGCGCGCGGGACAGAGAAGAAGGCGTTAGTAACAATGGGTCAGTGTTTGTGTGGTGTTTGTCTGACCGACCGCGTTGCAGTAACAACCGGTGCCACGTAACGTAGTGGCGCATTAACCCTACCGCGTGTTCATCTCGGGTGCCGTAACGGTTGTGAGGTACACGCCCGGTGTGCAGTCCTTAGTAGCGTCTGCGCACACGCACACAAACACACACGTGAGCAATCAGCATCACACGCTGGCGTCGGAATGCTTGAGCTCATGATACAGCAGTTACAGCACTCTGACTGCTACCGGCCCTTGCACTGCTTCACATGTACACACCGGCCATCTTTGCCGCCCCCGCGTCGTCCAAAGCGTACGGCAGCACAAACACCTCGTCGATCGAGCCCACGAAGTTGAGCCCCAGTCGAACGTCCTGCACGTTGACGGCGGGGACGCCAGTGCCTCTCATGGACAGATCGCGCACGAGAGCGGCCTTGCGACCGTCAAAGTATGCCGCCGCAACCCCGCGGGCGTCGCTGTTTACAAACAGAACGTGGTGCCACGCCCCATCGGCCAGGTAAGGCCCAACAAAGCGCGCCGTGTCGATGGGCTGGGCAGAATCGCACGCGAGCTCAAGAGTCAGCGTCGTGTAGCGCATTTGGGCCACTACGTCGCCGGCCATGAGCGCCTTGTCGATGCACAGCGAGTAGGAACACTTCGAATCGCCGATTTCTGCGTGCGCGGTTGCGGTTGTGAATAATTTGCTTGAGTGTCATTGCGCAAGGCCGCGCGCACGCACGCCCGTGTGTGTGTGTATATGTATGTGTGCGTGTGTGTGTGCAAAGTGGTGTGCGAGTATCCAGCATGGGATCACATACACATTCTCACTGCAGCACAACTGACAAAGAAAGCGCGCCGACACACACAAAACAGCGAAACCCACTGAGAATGCACGCCTTCCCCGTCGTCGACGTCGCGAACCAAGCGGCAACCGAAAAGGTGGACGGCAGCGGGCGCGTCCTGTCGATCGATGCCTGCGTTCCATACAGCTCACCACCAAAGGCCGCCGTCGTCGAACTGACGCCAAACCGATCGGCCTTGTCGTAGCGGGAGGGCGAGAGCAGTCCCGTGACCCAGCTGGGCGTCCAGTCACGTGGCACGCGGCGGAAGGGCGACACGAAAAGCAGAGGCTCTGCGGAAGGAGGAAGCCGGTGAGCACAAGCGCCAGAAGAGGAATATGCCGGCGAGTTCAACCGCGTGTATTGCGGCCAGAAATGAGACAAACAAACCTCGCGCGCCCAATATTGCTCGCTTACCGGTGAGTGACATTAGGTCTGTTACGGTGCCGTCGGCCGCTACCGTCATCATCGCGCGAGAGTACGCACGCACGCCGGCCACCGCCCCGAAGCGTGCGCTCACTGCGATCTTCTTATCCTGGCCGGTGTAAGGGCGGTCCACAGCCGTCGCGGTGCACGCAACGGGCGAGGGATAACGCAGGAACGCAGACAGCTTCACCGAAGGTGTGTCGGTGGCGCGGTTGACCGGCGCCATCGTCAGAACAAATTCCGTCAGGCGAAAGGGATGCGTCGCCAATATCGGGCACTTCAAGTAAAACTGCGAGGGGCTCGTGACCGCCACATACAGCTGGCCGCCGTCCTGTGTCACGGACACGTCGGCCGTCTCCCCAAACAGATACAGGGCGTATGGCGTGGCTGCGATCGAGGAGGCCCCGTTAGCGTGCGGTTTGTCCGGTGTGAAAGCGCAAAAAAATAACTCACTTCCCGCAAAGGCCGCCGCAGCGTCCGTGTTTGAGAGCGTGAGTACGAGCGTCGCGCCGTTCGCCTCCGAGTAGACGTCTGTCGACGCGAGCACGGGCGTGTCCTTGCCCACGACGCGGCTGTCGACGAGGGCGACGGGGCGGCTTGGCTGGCCAGAGACAGCGGGGACCCAATCAAAGAAGATCACGCTCGATGGGTCGCGCATGACTGTTGCGGTTGCGCGCCCCGTGATATCCTCCACCGCCACGTCGGCGCCGTCGTCGAAGGCGTACCAGAGGAACGGGGCGTTGTCTGCGATAGAGTACGGCGTGTAAGACATGGCTCTAACCTCAACTACCCCACCTCCTAGCTCCCACAAAACAAAAGGAAGTTAATAGAATCCACCAATCCGACAACAGCCACAGGCGCACACACGCAGCCACCCACTTCCTGTGGGCATGCGCACGCAGTCCCTGTAGAGCGCTCGCTGTGCCGGAGGCTCGGGAAGTCCTGCATCGCCAATCGCAGCGCCGAATTGGACCCTAATGGGGGCGCCGCCGTTCACCGGCCGCGCCACCACCCAGAACATGGACGGCTTGGACCCATCCGCAACGAACGAGAAAGAGGGCGCCGCGGCACCGACGTACGTGAACGAATGGCCCTGGCCGAAGACGGAGGGACTCGACGATTCGACGACGACGGGCGTTGCATAAGCCGTCGCACAGCCGTTGCCGGAGTTGCACGCAACGAGCGTTGCGTAGAAGGTCGTAGCGGCCCCGAGCCCACCGCCCAGGTTGGTCACGAAGGCGTCCGTTGTGCTGGTGATCGACGAGGTAACAAGGACCGGGGACGCGCGCAGGGAGGGCACGTAGCTGTTGCCATACGTGTACGCAAACGACGCCCACACCGGCGGGTTCCCGGGGTTGTTGGTGAGGTCGGCCTTGTTGTCGCCGATGCGGTCCTTGAGGTTGCTCTTGTCTTGCGTCACGGCGCCGGTGAAGTCGACCGACGACGGCGCGCACTGCGAAAACTGCGATGCCGCACCTTGAACGCACTTGAACTTGCCCTTTCCGACAACAGCGGGGTCGGGTGGGCCGACGGAAAACTGCGACTGCGCACTCCTCATCTGCTCGCTCGCGTCGTTGACCTCCAGCACGACGACGTACGCGTATCCGTCCTTCACATCGACCGCATGGGTGCTGGAGAGACAGAGATTGTCGTACTCGACCTTCTTCTCCGGGTTCTCGCCATTGTATGGCATGACCGTCAGTTTCACGCGCTCCCCTTGCGCGCACGTGGAAGGCGAGTTGAGCGCCTTCTTCGTTGCACCGAGCGTCCACGTGTTCCACGAAATCGTGACCTTTGTCGTCCCGCGACTGTAAACGCGGCTTCCCACGTTGAGTGCCATGTCATTAGAGCCGTAGCGGGGGACTTTGGTAGCGTAGAACACGGGAATTCGATCGAGGACAATCACTCTGCGTGCAATCAGGCCATGAAGAATGATGAGTGTTTGTGGTGTTATCTTGGAGAGTACAAGTGACGCACACAGCATGCTACTGAAACGTGTGCCGCTGAAGCGAGCGCAACACATTAGATTGCCTCCTAGGGCATCGTAAAGAAATAGATTTTGTGAGTGTGAGCGAGTGTGTGTGTGTGGGTGTGAGTGTGTGTGTGTGTGCGGGTGTGTGTGCGGGTGTGTGTGCGTGAGTGTGTGGGTGTGTGTATGTGTATGTGTGAGCGCGGGCGCCGGTGTGTGTGCCTGTGTGCGTGCGTGCGAAATATTACTCGCAAAGCCAAGATACACGCCCGCGCTGAAACAGAGCACGGCATTTACCGGTCGTACGTCCCCGTCTCCGCTCCCTGCGAGACCATCTTGCACTGCACGCGCAGGCCAATCTGATACTCGGTGTCTCGAGCACGCAGTGGGCCCAAATCATGCTCGAACACAAGCTTCACAATGTTGCCCGCCGATGCGTCGCGCGTGGCCGCCGTCGGCTTGACGGCAGAGTACGTTGCGCTGTTGTCGTCGACACTCGCCGTCATGGTGCAGTCCTCCGGGTAGACGCGAAAGTCTGCGACAGATGTAAAAAGGACGGTGACGAAGAGTCGCTAGGGCTGTATAATTAACGCGCATCCGTAAGCAGCTGCCGCAGATGGGGTCGAATGAACGAGGAAGCGCCAAATTGTGCGTATGTGAGTGTGTGTACGTGTCGGCTTCTTTGTGTCGCTGTTGTGATTGTTATTCGTGTTGTTCAGCCGTGCGTGCATTGTGCGTGTTGTGTGAGAACGCATGCACACAAGAGCAGGCTTGCCCACCTCGCACTTGTGCGTCGCCGGGCTGCGTAACGGCGAGTTGGAGCGTCAATTTGTACTTCGTTGTACGCGTGTACAAAGCCCCTTCGTTCGCGAAATACGATGCTGTCTGCGTGTCAGACAAGAGTCCGTCGCGGTACCGGTCGGGGTCGCCGGCATCCACGCGCGCATTGAGCGCCTCCGAAGAGACAGCGCGCCACTTGTCAGGAGTGTTGCGGTATGTTGCCGTCGTGCCGAGCTTGTAGTCCCAAACGGTCACGGCCGAAATGGGGAACTCGACGGAAGTGTCAGGAACTGCGGGCGAGCGCCGGAGTGTAAGCCCTGGCATGCACTGCACATGCACATTGAAACGGGCATTTCCCAAGAGCGAGAGTGCAAAGCTCGTGTGTGTAGTCGGGAGAGAGAGAGAGAGAGAGAGAGAGAGAGAGAGAGAGAGAGAGAGAGAGAGAGAGAGAGAGAGAGAGAGAGAGAGAGAGAGAGAGAGAGAGAGAGAGAGAGAGAGAGAGAGA